>JACCPG010000357.1:0-114256 GCA_016069955.1 Drepana arcuata
AAGTTAACAAAGATTATGATAGCGAGGAACCTCCCAACCTTCCCGAAACATTCAGAGGATTCACTGAGATCAGACGGCCGTCCAACTCCAAGAGCCAGGATAGGCTGACTTTCGAGGTGCTCCGGGATCTGGTGATACATCTCCTGGACACAGCCATGACACTAAGGATATTCATTGAACTGTACCCAAAGGCTGTGAAAGTTTTTAGGAAAACAAATTTCGTTATGAGGTGAGAAATTAATTGAAATTTGTAAAAAATAAGTTTTAAACGTTGGTTGATATATAAAGTGTTTAAAGTTTAAACGATTATTTAAATATGAAATAATATTATCTTCACGACTTCCCACAAGGGTCACCGAAGGGCATACCTACCCCTGTACTGCGTACACCTATTTTCCGCCAGAGATATATGTTAGGTGCCAGATGGCGTGCCCATCGCCGCTAAAACATACACGCATATGACTACACGTAAATGTCAAAAGATGTCGCTGTACGGCAAACGAAAACTCGCTCTAGACCTCACCTTACTATGAATACGAAGGTTTGTGATGATGTTTGTTTCAACAGAACGGCTAATCTGAATTGAATGAAATTTGGCATAGTTACGTTATTAGCTGGATTAACATATAGGATATGTTTAATTCCGGAAAAATGTCTATGAAGTCAAAAATCTGACACAGCTAGTTCAAAATGAAAACTTCCTTTTCCAGTACAGTCCAGTTGTACGAGTACGGAATCCCCCTGTTGTATGAGAAGCTCCAGGAGATAGGAGACCAGACCTGCATAGCGTACACAGAGGTGGAGGGCTACGTGGACGCGGCGCGAGCTGAACTCATTGACATATTCAGAGAGATCCTTGCCGTATACAAAAATGCCATATTCAGTGGGGAGTGAGTATTTTTTTATGGCAACACATTCTTCCGAACAAAAGTGTCAGAAGTACGGGTTTGTCAATTATGATGAGGCTAAAACCTTCATTGATGGGGCAACACGCAAGAAAAAACACCTGGTTTTGATAGCGTTCATAACGGTGTCAGGTTTCCATCAGGTGGGCCGGCCGTAGGCTTGTTTACAGTTAGTGCTGTATAAAAAAAATTGCCAAGTATCTGCTGATAATTACTGACAGTTTTAACCAATGAGAAAATACGCCTCAGGAATTCCTAACAAACCAATTGAGCACTCGAGTGTGGGAATGTCTACGTCTGCTGGTTGTAAGTCTAGAGAGAACTGACTGGCTCTATTCTCTCTGCTCAACCAGTGAGAGACTGCGTGTATTTTTAAAATATTGAATTAAGGATCGACTTTTTCCAGAGGAAACATCCCTACGTTAATAGAAGACTACCTCTCAGTAATGATGGACGGCCTCTCGGAGAAGCTGCTCATCAAGGACTACCACTCCTGCTACCCAGTTAATGAAGACTTAGAGATGCTACGACAGGCATACCCTGAAATGTATCCTTTGATTTGGCACTTTAAGCTTAAGGCAATAAAATTACAATTGTAATAGGCGGATCGAATAAAAAAGGAAAGTAATAGAACTTTGAACCGTATTCAACGTTATTAAAGTTCTAAATTTATAAATCGAGATAATATCTTTGTAGATACTTTGATTTGGCTTTACTCTCTTATAATAAGCTTGTTATTTTCCTTTTAATGACAAAATTTTGTGTATTATATGTATGTAAGTAGTTTAAACATGCCGACCTAAGACTTGAATTACGATACATGCGCCTTTGAATTTCTTCTCAGACGTATGCAGGTTTCCTCTCGATGTTTTCCTTCACCGTAAAGCTCGTGATGTGACTAATCACTGTACTTAAGTTCAGAAAAACTCATCGGTACTATCGGGAACTTGCGATCTTTGTGATGCAGGCAACTACACGAACCTCTCGGCCACCACAGCTTAAATATATATAGGGTACACACATATCATCACGCCGAGTATAAGGGGGTAGGCAAAGAAAATAGAGCGCCAGTTCTCCCTAGACTCATAAACCTCTTTCGCTCCGTCCACATTCATCAGTCTCTTCATACATGCTCGCCGGTTTCCAGTACTGTTGACGTTACCGTCATTAAGTGTCAGATCGTTTTGATCTAGGTAGTTGGAACGTGGTCTTCCTCTGCCTCGTCTTCACACACACTCATCCTTTCTATATCTTACTAATATTATATTTATAATATGAAAGTTTGTAAGTTTGGATGTTTGCGGTTCTTTCACGGCCAAACGGCTGAACCGATTTGGCTGAAAGTTGAAAGTGATAGCTTATACCTAAGAATAGGACATAGGCTACCTTTTTTTTTAATCCTGAAATATTAATAGTTCTTATAATATACTGTATGATGCTCTTTCACGGCATAGCGGCAGAACCGATTCTAGCAGGAAAAAGGCTTTCCAAACTTACTTTTTCGAACTCCACGCGGGCGAAGCCGCGGGCATAAGCTAATATTCAATATAGTTGAGTATGTATGTCGTTGTCTGCCCTTCATACCATTAAATACCTTAACTAATAAAACAGCGACTCGGTGAAAACCGACTTCATTCTCCAAGCGATATACTCTAACCTCGACGAGCCCATACCAGACCCCCCACTCACACACGCACAGGCGAGCACGCTCACCAACGGACACACGCACACACCGACACAGAGTGACGTCATACCTGACAGTGTCAGAGAGGAGTCGTTGATAAGTGAAGTGAAAGACATCCTGCCACACTTGGGCGATGGGTTTATATTGAAATGCCTGCAGCACTACGGGTTCAATTCTGAGCGGGTTATCAATAGTATTTTGGAAGATAATCTGGCTGAGAGTTTACGAGGTAAGTGTATATGCTTGTCACGATGCCGTGTCATTCACGGGGTAGGCAGAGAAACCACTACAGTTTTAGCTAGACGTGCTAACGTTATCTTAATTAATAATATTACAAAGATGAAAAATTAAATGTTTTGTTTGTTTGTTTGTTACGATTTAACTCAAAAACTACTCTTCCGATTTCAAAATGCTTTCACCATTAACTAATTCTTACCGAGTAACATAGGTAACATTACAGGAGAGAATTGATTTTTTATTTCTTTGTGTGTTGAAAAGAAAACAATCACTGGAATAAAATTGAACGCGGTTGAAACCGCGGGGCGCGGATATATTAAGATATATATATTTTTTTTTTTTTTTTTTTTTATACCACTTGGGTGGCAAACAAGCATGCGGTCCGCCTGTATATATACCTATATATATACAGGTAAGCTAGTATGTATATAATATATATATATACTAGCTTCCCCACCCAGCTTCACTTGGGTGAAAAAATTTAACTTCCTGAAACACGATCGATGCCAATTGTGAATCTAAACCATTTCCGAATCCACCTGAAGAAACAGAAAATTTCATTAGAATCGGTCAAGCCGTTTACGATTCTATTAAGGACATACAGACCCACATAAAAATCAATACAATGACAATTCGTTCATCCAGAAACAAACAAAGTTACTATCATAAATTTACTTTTCAGCGCAAGACCAGAACCTCCCAATAATCCCAGAGGATCCCATAGACAATACGTTCCTAGAGACGGGCATAAAGCGTCTCAACGTCTTCGACGGCGACCAGTTCGATATTATGACGCGGGATGACGTGGACGTGTCCAAGATCCACGTGGGCAAGCGACGCTCCAAGTACAGGGATCTTAAGGACATGCTTAACGATAAAACTGTAGTCAAGGACCGGAGTGATATTTACAGCAAGTATAAGTGAGTCGTTTTTTTTTAACTACCTATTAGGATAAGATTTACATTTAAAACCAGTTGGATAAAAGATGGCCGAATAGTTCGCGCAGTGGTCTTACGACGCAAACATTGCAAGATCGAATCCCGATTATAACAGTGAGTTTTTCTGAACTAGAGTACAGTTATTAATCTACGGCTTTTGTACATGCAAGCCTGTTGTTGTAAGCGTCCATAGGATTCGGTAACCGTTTACCATCTGGACCATGCGGTCCTTTTTTCCATCTTCGTGGTATGGGAATGGATAAGGTATGAGAATGAATTCCCCACGAAGATGCGCCCCACTATTCTTCCCTACAGTTTATAGTGTAAGTGTGCGACCTTCCACTAATGTTTGAGTATTATCGGTACAAACTGATTACCTATGAGTGCACACGCACACAATCGGGTCATACTCCCCGCATACCGCGACCCGCTCGACTAGATTGGTGGGACGCGTCTTCGTGGATGGCACTACCTATAGGAGGTAGTTTGTACGTGGTGAGCAGTAGTGTAGGGGATCGTATGTGTTGCCAGCCTGGTGTGCGATACGGAGGCTATGTACTCTGACGAATATGACGACACGTACGATTCTGACGGCGTGACGCCCGCCGCGGACACGCACGAAGAGGCGCGGCGGCCCCTCGTCACGCCGAGGGTGCTGCGCCCCCGGGACGCCGCGCAGGTACTCACATACTCGCATATATTCTACTGACCGAGTGGTTCGAGTAGTCTGCGACACAAAGATCGCAAGTTTGAATCCCGACTGTACCAATTTTTCTGATTTTAAGTACAGTGATTAGTCACACCACGAGCTTTACGGCGAAGTAAAACATCTAGAGGAAACCTGCATACGTCTGAAAAGAAATTCAAAGGCGTATGTATGGTCGTGCTTGAGTAACGGCGACGGATTCGCCATCTGTCACGTTGGCACCTAAAATATATCTCTGGTGGAAAGTGGGTGTGTGGTTATTACTTATACACCTCTGCCTACCCCTTCGGGGACCCTTGTAGGAGTGCGTGAGTATGACGACAGTTTTATGTATGTATGTATGGAAACATACATACATACATATCATCACACCAGGTCCTTAACGGGGTAGGCAGAGAGTATAGAGCGCCAGTTCTCTCTAGACTTACACACAGCCAACCAGCCAGCTTCGTTTGGTTAAGAGTTTCTAAAATACAATCGCCCAATTGTGTTTTAAATCCTTCAAGCACAATTTTTTTCCGTTCGTTCAAATTGGGCCAGCCGTTAAGGAGTTGGTGGTAAACACACATACAGAAATTACAAGATGGCAGAGATGAGAAATTGTATTAAGAAGGGTGGTGAATGAGTGAAGAACGATTGATGAAACAGATTCTCAGTGCGAAGTGTGTGGAAGAATAAGAGAACTACCTAGATCAAATCGATCGGACACCAAGAATTAGAACGTCAAGAATACTGGAAACTGGCGATCATGTATGAAAAGATTGATGAATGTGGATAAAGCGAAAGAGTGCTCGGACCTACTACTACCCGTCAGAAACACAATTTCTTCCATCCTTTTCGTAATCTTAGGAGGAGTCAGATGAAGAGTCGCCGGATGAGGAGCAAGCGAGCTCGAGCCATCGCGACCGGCAGGAGTTCTGCACAAACCCCGAGGAGCTGCGCAGGCGCAGGGAGGCCGCCTTCCAGGCGCGACGCGGCCGCGGGGCTAGGACCTTCACTGGGCCTAGGTGAGAAATACATTACAAACTATATATTTATATGTATATGCCTGGTTTTGCTATTAAATATATAAAATGTACGTAATACACTTCTCATTAGAAAAATCGAAACACCTTGCAAGTTTATGTGTTGTAAGGATTATCAGAAAAATGTGTATATTAAGGAATATTGTAAAACATAAACTTGCAATGTGTTTAAATTTTTCTGAAGAAAAGTATATAATGATACACCTTATTTCCGTAGTCAAATCGACCTAAAAAAAGTTTTTATATTTTCGATTCTGGTGTTCAACGCGTGGCAGAATTAAAAACCTGTAGATGTCATCGTTACGTCAAATGTGACATCTGTCACAAGACCTTGACATTATGACATGTTTGTACCAGGAACGCAGACGTGGTGGGCAAGCTCAAGGGCCAAGGTCAGGAAAAGGAGGTGGTTCACAACAGGGAGCGCAAGGAGAAGCAGAAATCCTCCCGCGGCAACCACAGTCGGCGACAAGGCGCGCAGTGGAAACGCTCCCAGGGGATGATGCCTTCATAACAATGCAATATACAGACATACTAGTTGGGTCTCGCGGTGTCACTCGCGTAATATTTAATCTCATTGGTAGAGTTATATCACATTTAATTTTGCCTATCATACATATCCTATGTATCCAGCTAATAATCGATCTCTGTGACAAATTTCATCCGATTTCATTTAGTATTTTTCGCGTGAAAGAAATAATTAAGAATGTTAGGGCATAACGGGTTTCCCGTCGAATTTGGAGCTGCCCGACTTGGTTTCCAATAATGAGGTCCTTGGGGAGGGGAGGATTGTTATATTGTCTTGGCAGCAGAGGGATTCGTCCCATTATGCTGCCAACACAGTATAACTCTCCGAACACGGAGTGGCAACGCGCAAGTGTTAGTTAGGTATCGTGAGCGTAAATAGGTTGTTTGTCAATCTTGAGCTATATAAAAAAATGGTAGGAAATACTGATATCCTCAAGCCTTATCTTGGATTGTTCATTGTACCCTGGCTGCCTTAACCTTCGAAAAAGATTTTACAGTGAAAATGCACCCCTCTGGTATTGTAACTGTCGGTTCGATTCCCGCAATAAAATGTGTTGATATTTTTTTGTTGTGTCTGGACGTAATATTTATCTAAGAATATTGTATTTGATACCACCAAGGTGGCAAACAAGCATGCGGTCCACCTGATGGTAAGCGGTTACGACCGCCAATGGAAGGTTTCAGGGGTGTCGCTCACACTTAGCACTTTATCATATACATTAATTTATTTATTTAACAAAACAATAGACACAAGTAACAAAATAATAAACAAGTAAAAAAAACATTTAAATATATATAAAATCATACATCCCTTTCACAAAATCTCAGGCACTCGAGTGATATACTTCCCCATGTTTATAAGTATTAATATATAACAATAAAATTGTATTTTGTCTTACCTTTAGTACAAGCTTCTTAAGATCCGATTCGTGTAATGTGTCAGATTACTATAACGCCACCAGTAACTGGAATATCTTCGTACTTTGAGGTTCTTAGGAGTTTTTGAGAGAGCAAGAGACGAGGGATTTATTTAATTTTATATAGGTCACTTTATACGATTGGTCAGTGTTCCATCCTGTCCACCCCGTCTGTATGTACAGGTATAGGTTAATCTCAGAAACAATTATGAGTATATACTAATAGGAAGGCGGTTATTAACGCCATCTGTCGGCATAACCGTGTACTAGTTCGCTATGGTGTTTATTTCATATGATGACTGGTAGATGGCGCTGGTTGGTTTACGCCATGTAAATAGTGTGGTTCGTTCATGAAATCTTTTATCTGCATTAATTGACTACTTAATTAGTAAGTTATAAACAGTGTAATATTTAAATAAATAAAACCATCAAGTTTTATTATACCTTACGGTATTAATGGCGAATAAAAGGTCTGTTAATACCTGAAATATATATATATTTATTTATATAATTATTTATTTATTTATAGCAACTTTAAATTGTGAGAGCACGTAACTAAATTATAAAGAGGCTAATTAGCCGTTAGGTAATATGCCAAGGAAACTCACGTATTAAACTGGATTAAAAAGGTATTTAATACTTAATCAGAATTCATTTGGTCTCGCGAGTTTCCGTCACACACAATACCAACGTTAGTGATTGTTATCTGTGAGTTTGACATTAATAACCGATTTCAAAATAGTAGGTACAATATCATGTTAATTAGATGTACATAAAGGTTGCAAAACAAATGAAAATGCAGCCGAATCGCGTGCCTTTTATTTTGAAATCGGTTATGGTCATCATAATTTTGTAACACTCACCATTTCAATATATGGTGTTATGTATAAAAGACGCAGGCAATATGCAATGTAATATGTACAGTAAAACGTGTATAGCAACAGAATAAAGTTATATTTATTACATAGCGTTTATTTTGAAAACCTACACCATAGCAAATTTTCACCACCATAGACCACAGACCACAGACACCATAGACCATTTTCCAGGCCCAGTGGTTATCTCTAAAATCTATAAAAATCATAATAAAATAATATATCCTCACGCCTTCCCACAAGGGTCCCTGAAGGGGTAGGCAGAGGTGTATAGGTAATTCCTAGACACCCACTTTCCACCAGAGGTATATTAGGTGCCTCTATGAATATATATAGCTCTATGAATGACAAATTTGGTCAATGACCCTTGCGTTTCGATCAGCTAAATGAATCTGCGCGTACGCATTATGTTTATTCCCTATCCCTTTCATTAGAACGCTAGTTCTAACATTAGTACCGGGAAAGGGTTCATTATGTACCTGTTGCGAATAGGCGCGCGTGATTTAAATCGCACGCGCGTGTTTGGAATCGCAATATTTCATCTTTGTGATACCCCGCGAGAGTAAGGGTAGGTATTACGTCATAAGCGGAGCGGTTACCTACAGTTTTTTTTATATATGTAATACCCTGCTGAGATGGTTTGGTCATGTCTAGAGAATTAATGAAGAACGATTGACGAAAAAAATTTATAAGGCGAGTGTGAATGAGTGTTGGAAGGGGTAGACGTAGGCGGACGTTTCTAGACCAAATTTGGGACGTCTTGAAAAAAGGCCAGGTCAAGAGTACCCTTAGCCGAAGAGCATGTATGAAGATAATAATGAAAGTGGACGAAGCGAAAGAAGTATGTAAGGATCGTAGCAAGTGGAAAGAAGTAGTCTCTGCCTACCCCTGCGGGAAAGAGGCGTGATTATATGTATGTATGTTATACCCTATTTTCGCCTGTGACATATTAAGGTGCCAACGTGACAGATGGCGAGTCCGTCGCAGTAATTACGCGCGCTTTACCACCTTCTGGGTAGGGTGCAGTTGCTACACAGCATAAAAGAGACACACTGGTCCCGTCTCTGACAGCACAGTGATTTCATGAAGAGTTCAGTTCCACGCTCAGGCTGTGGAATTAGCTCCCCGTTCAGGTTTTCCCTGGAGACTACAGCATGGAGTTCTTCAAGATGGGTGAAAAGATTCCTTCAGGGTCGGCAGTGCGCGAGCAATACCCCTGGTGTTGCAAGCGTCCATAGACGGCGGTAACCGCTTACAATCAGTTGGACCGCATGTTCTGGATATTGCCTTACTGCCGGCACACAACTCTACCTGGACGAACTGCCATTAGGCTGCAATCTCCTGTTTGTCTTTTTTTTAGTTGTCCTTCGTAATGCGAGTTGTGGAACTTTTGCTACTCAACCAAAGGGACCTCTAGCCAGGCTTATCTTAGGTGCTAAGTAAACACAGCTGAGGATCCTTGAGGGGTACTTCAGCTTAGAGCGTTCCTTGTTTCGGGTGCTAAGGAGTTGGGTTGATTTAATTAATTTATCAAGGTGTTTGTGCTACTGGCTCTGTTTGGGCGCTTGCAGGGACCGTACTACTCCCTTTGTGCCTTATCTCCCTCAAAGTATCAAATGCTCGTCATCGCTTCACTAAATCCTCGCCTTCAAAGAGCCCGCCGCCGCTCGTAAAAGCGTCGTAAACCAAGAGCCATAACTCGTTGGTATGACTTCATACTGCTGCATGAATCTGTTACTCAATGTTGGCTGGTACTTTATTGCAATATGTAGAGTTTTAGGTACTAAGTCGCTTAGTGAGGAACAATATCGTCTTCAGTTCAATAAGGATTATTTTGAGTAACTTACTCAAAATAGTCGTTACAGAAAGTACTCGTTTTCTTCATGTTGTGACTAATATCTACTTGATGTTTTCCCGCAAAGGTGTCCTAAGTAGTAGGCAGAAGTGTAACAAATTGCCCCTTTTCCCAGAGATATATTTTTACGCACACTTGACAGATGTTGAGTACATCGCCGTTCCCAAGCACAACTTATACCCGCAATGTAAAGCTATACTTATATATAGGTATGTCTGAATTTCGACTAACCTTAATATATTTTTCTTATAATAAAGAACTAGTGATGTTAAGTTCATTGGTTTGATTGGTTCATGAATATGGTCGGTAATAATGAGTTTTCAATATATATACCCAGATTTAACACGCAAGTGCTTTGTTGCTAGTGACTTACAAATAAAAGAACTAAATTCTACTTTCAGTTTTTAAAACTACATATAGACACTCAACACTTATGTTATACTGTACTTAAAACGAACATTACCTATAGGTTGAGTTACCTGTATTTATCACAAATTGTAACCTAACCACAGAAAGAGAATAACTAAACGAAGGAGTTTTCTTTACAACGCAATACAAAGTAGACACAAGTCTACCCAGTATTGCGTATTGGTACCATAGAATAAATAGCACGGCGCTAATGTCACTTTAATGACTGACAGGACGAGAAACGGGCGGGAGAGGTGCGGAGGATGCGCGGGAGACTTACGTTTTATTATATTACCTGTAATGGCCGCTATTAGGGCGGGCCGGGGATTTAATAAGCGGCCGGCGAACGGCTCACGGACAAAATTGCGATGTTAGCTGCGCGCGCGCATCGCTCCAGGCGATGGTAGGGCTGTGACGTTCTGTTTGATGGTCGATAGGTTTTTGCCGTTTAAGGAGGACTGTCTCTCTTTCGTCGTTCGTGTCTGGATGATTGTCTTTATACTGCCTACATAGGCAGACCATAATACATATTAACTTTCGCTCTGCAGGTTGAGTAAAGGATGTAACTGTGATAGGTTTAATTGGGGGGAATTATGACATGGATGAGATTCGGACGTAATTCCATCGACAACAGTCTTCGCATCCCTAAGCGTACCGTGTATAATTTATTTCCCATTCAGTGTACGGCGTCGATTATTATTGTTCCACGAAAACCGACAACAGATACATTTACCACACTAGCTGAGCCCAGCGGCTTCGCCCGTGTAATTTTTGAATTTTAAGGTATCAACAACAGTTGCTACATTAGTACATACATACATAACTCATAGTCTCAATGTACAACCACTTATTATAGATGAACACCGCATGCTTAAATAGTCTAGTATTTAGTATTAAAACATGTTTATGGTAATTCAATTAAACGTTTTTTTTATATTTTTTTTACGACATCAAATTTTTATTTACAATAACAACAATTAATAATATTTACAAAGAACAGTTGAAACTAACTACTTACAGATAAAATATTTGTCCCAAATCGGTATCCCAACGATGAGGCAACGTGTCAAGAAGACTAGCAGCATTGCCACGCTGGATAGCAATGCTGCTAGTCTGCTTTTTTTATATACTTAATCCTTCAGTATGATAGATAATATTATTTGAGACCATTAAATAAAAGACGATACTAAAAAGAAAAAAAATACGTACTATCACGCGGCTCATAGCATCTCATACATATTGGGTTTGCACTACGTGCTTACATGTTGCTGCTTTCAAAGATGACATTTTGGCTCTAACACTATTGCTAACGTCAATTAGCGACTTGAAGCCTTGCTAGTCTCTTGCTCTCTTGTTTTATTACTTCTTGCTACTTCTTCGAGGTATATGACAATGCAAAGATAATTATATAAAAAGAATATAACAACTGCGCATTTTATGCATTTCTTGTGCGTGTAATGAGGCCTTTTACTGTTAGCCAAGGGCTAGGCGAAATACATTGCAGAAGTGCGAAATTCTGTGTCAGAAACTGAGCTGGTTCCATTGAAACACTACTAAGGTACATAATATATCGTTTATGGTCCATAAAGTGTGAACTTATGTGTTTTAAATTGTCGAGATATCAAAGCTCTCAATTAATGGTAACATCGATTGGAATTTGCTTTATCACCGAATCCTTGTGTGGCCTTAATGGAACGCACGACGTGGAAACAGACATATAAAACACGATGCGTGAGAAAGAGAGGTATGGAGTTGATGGCAGGAAGTGAGACATCAAAGGGTGATCGCATAAAATTCACTCTGCCTTTCTCAGAAGGCTAATAATAGTGGAGTAACATTATATTTTTGATGATTTAACGGATCTAGGCGTCGAATGTCCACAGACTAAAACAGGACACATCTTACCCATGCTTAAAAAGAGATCGAATGTAAGAAAAACATATGTGTCAATTAAAAAAAGAACACTATACCACATACTCTGTGCAATAAATAAATAGCTATTCTTCTCCCAGCTCCTTCTATTGGCTGGCTTGAAAATAGTAACTTTTAATTTAAGTCTTTTTTATATTGCGATAATAAAATGTTCGCAGTACCTACCTACTATTATTATAAATGCGAAACATTGTGCGTATGTTACTCAGATATAGATTATCAACTGGATTTACACAGGATATATTTAATTCCAGAACTCATTTTATTGCATTTCATTATGGTGTTGAATAAGTTTATATGACTTCACTAATCAATCATATTTTTATAAATCCGAAGACAATTTTAAATAAATAACCTGAGTTAGCACGTTCTGCGAAGTTAAGTAACTTCTCATACGGTCAGTGATTGGATGCATGATTATCAATATTCCGCACCGAGTTTCCTTTGAGCTTCAGAGAGCACATAAATAGTCGGTTCCGTTGTCAAGATACCAGGTAACAGATTGTTATTTAAAGGTAAGAGAAAGTCAGGTAAAAGCCTGAAAGACCTGATAGCTAGGTTTCACCGAGGTAACTACTTGTCTGTGATAAAGTTAAAGTAGACGATATATTATTATATAAAGTTAGACAGGATGTATTTGACACATTTGACATCTGTCACATTGACACTTAAAGAAATTTCGTTCGAAATTCGTTACCTTCTGAAATAAATAAATCCAAATTAGTCTAATCATGAAAATTACGAACAAAAGAACGATTTAATAGCGTATGATAATGTCGTGAGTTATTGTCTCTAGACTTACGTTGGGAACTTAGCATGATGGCCCGTTATTAAACAATCAACCTTCATTACCACTAGACCTACCCACTTTAAATTGCTCTAATTAAGTCTTAAGTAGTTGCCGGTCTAGTATAGTATATTTATTGACTAGCAGTAGCCGTGGTTTCACCCGCCTTAAACTTAATTATCATTATTATTATGACTTCTGCTTCGCCCGCTTGCGTAGTAATATGATATGAAACCCTACCCTATGAAATATATATTCTTTCCCAATCCTATTTAATGACTCTTCACAATACGAATGCGAAAGTAACAAGTAGTTCTACGCAGACGAACATACTCGAGCCGTGGTGGTAGTGATTCGAGCCTTGTAACACAAAGATTTCAAGCTCGATTCTCGATTGTACCAATGAGTTCTTTCAGCTTTACCGTGAATTTAATTAAAATATGTATGTGTCGTGCTTGAAACAGCGATAAAACAGTTTTTTTTTAATAGTCTCTTGTAGCTCGAGGTCCGGGAACTTTTGCTACTTAACTGGGCAATACCTGTGCTGTGTGCCATCGCCCCCTAAATATATTTCTGGCGAAAAAAGTGAGAGAAAGTTTACATACATCACTGTTTATCTATATAACATACTTTATATATAACAGCTTACCTCGTTAGGGACTCGGCGTGATGATATGTGATGAGATGATATGTATGTATTACTCGACTCGTTATCTCGAGTCACACGCTATTGTTGAATCTATGATGAAAAAGAGTTAACAAAACTATCTACGTTAGCCATATAGGGGATTTTTTTATACAACAAGCGTGGCAAACAAGCATACGGCCCACCTGATGGGAAACGGTTACCGCAGCCTATTTACGCACTCGATACCGAAGTATCACTTGCGCGTTGCTACTCTGTGTTCGGAGAGTTATAGTGTGTTGGCAGCATAAGGTTTAACTCTCCAACACAATCAAACAATCCTCCCCCTCCCCAAGGAGCTCATTACTGGAAGTCTTATTCACCACGTAGGAACACAACCCAATTAATTGTGTTATTTGGCTACGGACTTCTATAAGATGGAGGTCCTGCCCCAGTCGTGCAGCTCCGAATTCGAACGGTAAACAGGTTATGCCCTACCTCTCTTAAAAATTTTACTGACGTTGGCTATTCTGTTAAAACTATTGTAATTTATTGCTAAATACTGTACATTTGGGAAGTGATATCTTGACGCCTAAAGACAGTTTGCATTTAATCCGCATTCATTACAATCGAGCGCTCTCCGCCTAGAGCCACGTCAATAAATTGATGATGATTTCTTAGCTCTCCTCCGTCCGTAGGGTTGGCAGGTGAATTGAAACTTAATTTCGTGCATTATTTTCTATATAGGTACATATACATTGAAGTGAACTAGTTCTCCAACAAAATTGATTTTAAAGTGTTATATTATATATTTCTATATTATGTACATATATTATACAAAGTACAAATTGGTTGGCTGTCACACAGTTTCTAGAGAGTATAGCAGAAAAGTAACAAAGTATCATCAAAATTTGTTCAGTAATTCGAAGTAGCATTCAGCGTAACAGACAGACGCGGTGTGCCTGTTATCTTGTAAATAATAATCGTGCATAAGGGATGATCAAGTTATAGCCAACGAGTGGCAACCCTGATGACTGTGAACATTAACTGGCAGATAACGTCCCGGTCAATTGTTGGGCAGTTGCTGAGTGACTCGGACTATATGTAAGACGAGACATTACATAAAGCTACATTACTGACGACGTATATGAATATACAAAAAAGGTTTATTTCAGCCATATGTATGTAGGCTGCCACAGAAAATGGAGCAATTGTCTTTTAGAAGTGTTGTGAATATACTATCCTCATGATGCAATAAAACAAATATCTCCAACCAAAGATAAAAATATGACAACATTACTAATGGGAGTAACGTGACGTATAGACGACCGTCTGGTCTAGTGGTTAGAGCTCCTGACTGCGAAACTCGAGGTCGAGGGTTCGAATCCTGCTGAGGGCAGATATTTGTGTGATGAACACGAATATTTGTACCTTAGTCTTGGATGTCCTATGTATTTAAGTAAATATCTATCTATCTATATAAGTAAATATATCGTTGTCTAGCTACCATAACTCAAGCTTTGCTTAATTTGGGACTAGGTCAATTTGTCTGGAATTGTCCCAGGTATTTATTATTTATTTATTACTATAGTAATACTCACTCTGAAGCTCTGAAGCTCACTCTGGTTTTAGGTTCTTTTCAGAAACGCATAATAATACAAAAATATTAAACATAACTTTTTATCTATCGTCATTGCAGATTACAACAACACCCTGTGTGAAAAAGCATTCAAAGACGTAACGGCAAAGGATATCAGCGATAGCCAGCCATCAGGATTTCTCGTTCATCTCCCTAAAAGAGAGTGAAAATTATCACTAAAGGAGAGTGAGCCCTGCACCGATCCGTTCGGGAACCGTTGCGCCTTCTCACAAGGGTTCCCGAAGGGGTAGGTGCGGATGTGAATATGTAAATAGCCATGTATCTAAGTAACATTCGAAGGTATTGCAATTAAGCCGCGAATCGCAGTTCATCTAAAGTTAAAAATAATATATATCCTCACGTCTTCCCACAAGGGTCGCGAAGGGGTAGGCAGAGGTGTATAGGTAATACCCACACACCCACTTTCCGCCAGAGGTATATTAGGTGCCAACGTGACAGATGGCGAGTCCATCGCCGTTACTCAAGCACGACTACACATACGCCTTTGAATTTCTTCTCAGACGTATGCAGGTTTCCTCTCTATGTTTTCCTTCACCGTAAAGCCCGTGGTGTGACTAATCACTGTAATTAAGTTCAGAAAAACTCATTGGTACAGTCGGGATTCGAACTTGCGACCTTTGCGTCGCAGGCAACTGCTCGAACCACTCGGCCACCACGGCTTAAAGTTAAAAATAAATGCACTATTAATGATGAGAACGCATACGATTATTTTAAGATCTTAATCGGCGCATGACACAAAGCCAATACCTACAGACATGTGTACAAAGGGCCGCCGACGGACGCCGACGTCGGCCAGCTAAGGACCGGCGATAAATTAACGACGTTTATCTGCCGACGTTTATATTTATTTAATTATGAACCCACTCGATACTCGCAAATTCATAAGATTATCGTTCAAGAACCGTATGACTCTGAGTAATACTGGTTTTTAATCCAGGTATTTTTCGGGTGATCGCTTGTATTGTATTTCAATCTTTGATTTAGGTTCGACTGTTGGTATTTATGTATTATGTTTGTATATATTCGACGACCGTCTGGTCTAGTGGTCTTGAGGTCGCGGGTTCGAATCCCGCTGAGGACAAATATTTGTGTGATGAACACGGATATTTGTACCTTAGTCTTGTATGTCCTATGTATTTAAGTATATATCTATCTATATAAGTAAATATATCGTTGTCTAGTTACTATAACACAAGCTTTGCTTGTTTTGGTAATCGGCAAATTCAAAGATATAGTGGTAAAATATGTATATATATACTTTTCTCGACCGAACTATTGAATAATGATGTTCATAGTTTAATATGGCCCCTTAGACACCACTTTTAACCCAAATAATTCTAAGTATAAGACTCTCATGTAAAAAATGTTGTTTTTTTATTATACCTTTGACAGCGGTTTGGCGTTTAATTCAATAACTTGAATAGCCTCTAATAGTGTAAGGAAATAAAGACGAAGACGTTTATATCTGTGCTGGCGTTCCAAAATGGAATCTATGCTTCCTCCTTAGAGCATAAATTTCATCTGTTCACGGGCCAGCTGAGTATCTGTGGTTGAATGAGCTTGAAGACCTATCAAGGCCATCGTCACGGACAGTGGACACAAATCGAGCGAATGATCAACGGCATTCGTTGTTCTGGACCCAGGGTTGACGATAAAAATACCTATGCTTACAACTCAAAACTACTGAACTGTTTTTAATTAAAATCAGTTTTTGAGTTCTTTCACCTTTGGGAAGCTACATTATTCCGAAGAAAATTGAGCATGTCGACAATTATAGTAAAATTTAAACCGTAAGAAACCACTAGTTAGTGTTTGACCATTCCAAGTGACATCTTAAGCCGACTATTTTCTATACTTGGTCACTTGCTATCTTATTTAATACTGTTTAATTCATACGGATTTCTACGGATTGAAGATAACATCAATAAAACATAATTAAAATAAGTCAGTCTGTAAAAAGACGCCGTCGTTGAAGTTATGTTATCGATCAATCGACAACAAATGTAAATAATAAATGCGATTCAGAAAAACCGCCATGTATAAACATGGCGTCTTCACATCATAAAAGATACTCGACTTGCCGAGGCCTGCTTCTATTATCATTATTTCTTCTCCACACCTTCGTACAAGGGTCCGAAGGCGCCGATCTTTCACCGGTGACATGTCTAGATGCCAACGTGACAGATGGTGTGTTGCCATTACGTATTTTGCGTACTTCAACTTCTTTTCAGTTTCCGGTTTAACGAATCTGTGGTTTTGAAATTGCACTAGACTACATAAGAAGGCTAAGTCCATAATAATTTTGGCAACTCTAAGGAACCTTGCGATCTGATATAACAATATATTAAAATTACAGATTATTATACTATACCGATCTGTATTTAATAATAATAGCTTTGCTTGATTCCCATCAAAATCTCTACTGCGTTCTTTATGCCACACGCACTGGGTGGCAACCCTATCGGCAAAGATCAAAGACGCCGCCTGTACTGAGGGTAATGTCTTTATGTCGCCGAGTGAGTACAGACTTGCTCACTGCGACAATAATTTATTAAGGAAATGTATAAAATGTTCCGGATTATCATTTGTGATCAAATGGTTGGTTTTTTATTGATTCAAAATAAAAATCAATTCTATTTAAAAATTACCACACGCGTTCGCGCTATGCTCGACATAATATTCCATATTTTTAGCCTTTTCTCTATAAAGAATTTTGTGACTTTATAGACTTAATAAGGCTCTATATTCCCTCTGCCCTCTTCGTGAGGTTTCGGCGTAATGATAAGTATCAATTTCACAGTCAGATTAATGAATGGAACGATAACCGTGGCAGACGCGTGGTTAGCGTAGTTGTCTGCAGAATAAAGGTTTTAGGTACGAGCCCGGCGGTCTGAAAACAAAGTTTTTTCCTTGACCTGTTGAGAAACATCAAAAGAAATCTGTATACGTTTGAGAAGAAATGTACAGTAGCGATTTTGAGATTTTGCGTTCTGATCTTGCCGTCATGAAGAAATCTATACGTAGGTAATAGATAGTGCCATCCATGAAGACGCGCCCCACTATTCTTCCTTATGTAAGTATGCAACCTTCCACTAATGTTTGAGTATTATCGGTACACATTGATTACCTATGAGTGCACACGCTACAGTTAATAGACACCTCTGCCCTTCGAGGACCCTTGTCGGAATTTGTAGTTTAGTGGTAACGGCGGCTTCAGTAAAGAATTCTTTAACGTTCCTTCTTTCTCCCCGGCATCATTTTCCACGAGATCATTTGAGGATAATATGTAACAAAAACTTTATATTAATCCACTTCCCGCGGTTTTGAGGCCCAATTTCGAGATACTTCATCCGTAGCCTGTCATTAAGGTCTCGAGAATGTCATCTATGTACAAAAAGCACTGTAACTCCTATTTAGTTGGAAACCCAGTCCCGGAATGACAATTTCGATGGACAAAAAGCGAGGAATCAACCGCACCAAATTACACCTACAATCGTTTTGAGGAGACCTTTTGAGGTCACGGGACGGCGACGATACGATCCTGTAAATACAAAAAAATATTCTTCAATTGAGTATCTTGTCTCTATTGTAAATTTAGAAAGAAAAATTATATAGGTTTTGAGTTTTTTTTTATACCAAACATAAGTTATAAACGTGATAAATGGTAGATTTCTAAACCAGTATGCAGAAATTTACCAGTGTTATTTGTTGTTTCGTCAGCATACAAGGCCGTGTGCTAATTAAGGTAATGAGCTTATTTAGCTATGATTATTATTCATACAAATCTAAAGAACATTATTCAGGTACACTCTCCAGTTTCCCTACCCTTTTTGTTAACTGGAGACCTTACTGTAATCTTGTAATTGTTCAACAAAGACGTTACGAAGCCCCATAATAAAAGAACACAAACGTACACAAGTATATATGTATTGAGACTGATACATTTGGAGGAAGCGAAAGAGTAAGTCTCGAGAGAACTGGGCTCTTCCCTCCCTGCCAAACCCGCGAGTGACTCGGCTTGATGATATGTTATTTTTCAGAGATGACATAACAATCTCCATGTAGGTAATATCAGGTAATTTCCATATCACGTAAATTCGTAAGGTTAAATGTAGTCGTAGAGTGTAAACGGCCCGTCGGCGACTGGTCACAGAGCGATGCGGCTAATTATTTTTTTAGTCACACGCCTCTTGGTCTGTTTTGATGACGCATAATAACTTTAAGTGCATCCTGCGATTCGTCGGATATTTGTCAAGGCCCATAGTTTTTGTGAGGTGTTATTTAATTGTATGTGATGCGCACTTTGGACCCTTCAATGTGTCCTCTCTCAAGCTATGTGACGTTATACAGAGTGGAGCTAAATCGGTAGCGAATTCCTTTTTTAGAACAACTTGTACTAGTTAATGAAGAGAAAAAAATTCTTGACAGTTGATGTTTAAGCATTGTGCGACAGTCTTGAAAGGTAACAAACAACACAATGGATCCCACAGAATGTGATGCGCAGACGTGGAAGGCCAAGAAGAATATGGCGGGGCGAACTGGTAATGCACTTGAGCAATTGGTCGGAGGTAGCGCTCGATCGCGGGAAGTGGAAGGACAAGAGGGAGGTCTTTGCCCAGCAGTGGGATACGCGGTGAATAAGGTTTCCAGAAATGAGCTCCTTGGGGAGGGGGGACGATTGTTACATTGTGTTGGAAGCAGAGGGATTAAACCCATTATGCTACCAACACACGGTAACTCTCCGAACACAGAGTGGTAACGCGCAAGTGATACTTCGGTATCGTGGGCGTAAATAGGCTACGGTTACCGTTTCCCATCAGGTGGGCCGTATGCTTGTTTGCCGCTCTTGTTGTATAAAAAAACAAAACAGTTAATTGTTGGAAAATCTGAGGGTACCATCTTGTAAAAGCGAATCAACAAGTATATACATACATACAATTGTACCCGCCACTTCGTGGACACGCCAGTGTTACCGCACTGATGAGCTAATAGCTGTATGTTAGGCCGTAAATGAAGCCATTAGAACTATCCAAGAATGTCTTACACAAGTACAATACTTAAGTATACATTTCTTTACCGCATACTCGTAGTTCTTAGATTCCTGTATTTTTATGCGCCGTTTAAGCTAAGGTTACTTCGTTTTAAGCTCGCCTTTGCTACGCTTCAGTATTTTTTTTTAACAACGAATTCAGCAAAGAGTTTTATTGTTATTTATGCATTTTAAGGTTAAAACAATGTTTAATAAGGATAAAACAATGTTTTACTGCTGAATCCCTAACGGGGGCAGGAAAAATTGAACGCCAGTTTTCTTTAGACTTGGATACCTCTTTCGCTTTGTCCACATTTAACAGTCTTGTCATACATTCTCGCCGGTTTCGAGTACTCTTGAAGTTCCCACCTTTGAGTGTCCGACGATTTGATCCAGGTAGTTGGAACGTGGTCTTCATCTGCCTCTTCTTACATGCACATTCGCTTTGAATATCTGTTCCGTCAATCTTTCTTCACTCGTCCTTTCTATATGTCCAAACGAACGTAACATGCCTTGCTGCATCTTTACAATCACATTTTTTTATATAAATTATATGACGAGATCATGTTCATAGTTAACAATAAGATAACATACAACATATATTATATCATCACGCAGAGTCCCTCCTGGAGTGTGGACAGAATAAAAGAGGCACAGAGTAATAAAGCTATCGCCTAACGTTGACATCTCTGGCAAAATTTGGATGCTATTTCTTCATCCCTAAGTATTGAACAAACCTAGCAGTACATGCATTTATAATGTTTAAAATGTAAGCTGACTTACACACATATGTATCTAACACTAAGTTATTACATAATACTAGGGTCGTGCACAATGCCTCGGCTATATTAAAACGCAATGCATCGACTGGACGTTAATGTCGACTGCCGGCTACGTCTAATGACTCGTAATTACGACCGCAGTAATGGAGCCGGGAATGGCGGCTGGCCGCAAAGCGCGCGATGCCACCATTTTGTTTTATTTCTTTTTTTTTCTTATACGGCGTTGATGCCCCACGCTACGTTCCGATTGAGAGGATTCGAATTTTGTTGCTAATGCGTTTTTTATTTAATCTTGTTTATGATTTTGTTCTTTTGAATGTCTTTGAAATGTACACTGCCAGTCGTAAGTTACTTCGGATGCGATACTGTCAAGGATTATCAATATTAATGATATACTTATTTCAAATGTCTGACCTTGAGAATTACATGTAAACGTACACATAGGTAGTGAATATCAATTTGATTAAAAAAAACAAAAACCAAATAATAGAAAATCTAATGAATAGCATGTGTGAAGAGACTGATGAATATGTACGAAGCGAAAGAGTTATATAAGTCTAGAGAGAGCTGGCGCTCTATTCTCTCTGCCTACCCCATTAGGGACTCGGCGTGGTGATATGTACATACATGTATATATGTATTAATAGATACTCTTTACCTATCTACCTATATCTATCTGTACACACCTTGGAAACATAATGAAAAGGCGAGAGATAAAAAAACCGGATAAACCATGGTTGTCATTTGCCTAAGTCTTAGGTTGAACTTGCGATCTATTAGCCGGAACACAGACAGGCAAAACAAAATAATAAAAACATATATTTTGGTATATGTACCGTGTTATATATGAAATTATGAATTTAGCAAAAATCAGTTGTTATAATATTACAAACAGGCACTCAAATTTTATTTAGTGTACAGAGTATTACAGAGTACAAAATATTTTTTTAATAAAGTCGCCAAATTTAATTCAAACAATATAAAAATATAACCTATAAATAAATAACATAGATGTCCCAAATCTATGTCACGTACAATAATATAATTAATTATATCTTTTAATATTCAATACAGTATCTTGAATATGTATTCCTCATAAAATATTAGATCTGGCAACCCGAGCCCCGCCGTCGAGTGATGTTCCGCTACAGTGCTATAAGGTTTTTGAGGGTACAATTTAATTATGGCCTGTTGATTATAACCTACGCCTACTGCGGGATGTGATATAACATCAACTTTTTTTTTATCGTCATCGTAGTCATCTACGTCGTGTATTATTTTGGAATTCGATAAAAAAATAACGAACTAGTAGAGTGCCCCGGCGGCTGAGCAGAAGCTTTTGCTTGCAAAATTAAAATTGCATGCTCGAGGCTTATACAATGAGTATATATATGTATTTTGTACATAGCTATTTATGTCCAAAAATTAATGTTTGTCTGCATGTCCTTTAAGAATATTATACTATATATACCCCTTCGGGGACCCTTGAGGAAAGGCCTGAGGATATATTATAATTTGTATCATCATTATAGCCGTGGTGGACGAGTGGTTCGAGCAGTTGCCTGAGACGCAAAGGTCGCAAGTTCGAATCCCGCCTGTACCAATGAGTTTTTCTGAACTTAAGTACAGTGATTAGTCACACCACGAGCTTTACGGTGAAGGAAAACATCGAGAGGAAACCTGCATACGTCTGAGAAGAAATTCAAAGGTATTACCTATACACCTCTGCGTACCCCTTCGGGACCCTTGTGGGAAGGCGTGAGGATATATTATATATGTATCATATAAATGAAATGATAATAGTGATCATTATGAAATAGCATGGCAATAACGTGACAGATGGCGAGTACGTCGCCGTTATTCAAGCACGGCTATACATACGCATTTGAATTGCTTCTCAAGCGTATGCAGGCTTCCTCTCGATGTTTTCCTTCACCGTTAAGCTCGTGGTGTGACTAATCACTGTACTTAAGTTCAGAAAAACTCATTGATGCAGTCGGGGTTCGAATTCGAACTCAATGTAAAATAATATTTTCAATCGTCAGCGCAATAGAAAATATAACATCTATGGCATGAGTTAACAAAAGCACGCTATGTACCTCCATTCCCATAAAGCAAAAACTACTCTCATAGCCACAAATTATTTATCCGATATCGATATTAAACTCATCGACTAGTTTTTTTGTGGCGACAAGAATGAAATATGCTGACGTCACTGACTTGACCACGATATTACAAGCACATACAACAGCTGGACGGTACACGCCATGACGTAAGATACAATACATATCAACACACCGAGTCCCTAACGGGGTAGGCAGAGAGTATAGAGCGACAGTGCTCTCTAGACTTACCTCTTCCGCTTTGTCCACAAATAGTTATATCATAACACAGAACATAATATTTCATCAGTCTAGAGAGAACTGGTGTTCTATATTCTCTGCCCACCCCGTTAGGGCCTCGGCGAGATGATATGATGATAATGATAATATACATTATTATAGGGCTGGTTTGATAAATATTTTTTATAAAACCAGCCCCTATTTTTTTTTAAATACCTACATCTTCGTATGCAACGCAAAAAAAAAGAACTACAAATATATAAAATT
Organism: Drepana arcuata; assembly: GCA_016069955.1. NCBI lineage: Eukaryota > Metazoa > Arthropoda > Insecta > Lepidoptera > Drepanidae > Drepana > Drepana arcuata. The sequence goes on from JACCPG010000357.1 coordinate 23,503, forward strand.
TCTGGCTGGAGGCCTTTGGTCTCGGCAACGTTCGGGACGTTCACCAGCCCGGAACTCAAGACACAAGAGAAATTTAATTAAGAAACGTTTTGTCCAGCCACATCCAGTAACTATATGAGCTCTATGCCGCGTCCAAAATAAGATAAAAAAAGCCGGACATTCATTAGTCGTCATTGAAAGCTTAAGCCAACGCTGCGCCATTGTGCCGGGCCACAGCCCAGCCGACTAATTATTCACACACATTGCCCCGGACTATTGTCCTAATAGCACTTTAATTATCTTTATTAATACTTTATTGTAATTTAAAACTATTCATCAAATACTTCTGTGATAAAATGGTCCAGGATGTTCAAAAATAAAATACACGTCTTTATTACGTAATCACAAGCAGAGCTATCTTAATATATATAAAAATTACGTGTCACGTTGTTTGTCCGCGATGGGCTCCCAAACTACTAAACCGATTTCAATCAAATTTGCACACCGTGTGCAGTTTGTTCCAACTTAAAAGATAGGATAGCTTACATGAAAATTGGACCCAATAGGTGGCGCTGCGATCGTGTTTCAGGAAGGGGCAATTCAAAATTGAAAACCAAATCATGTTTTTAATTACCAATAAGTGTTTCAGTAGTTTTTCAACTAAATAGATATGTAATTAAGAATGTTGTTGGTTTAGCAGCTTTCCAACATGTTGTGCTATCATTGAGGTATAGAAACACGACCAATTTGGTACGCTATTAAAAATATTATATGTATGTAAAAAGTATTTACGAAATCAAATAACTTTACGAGCCCATGTATGAATAAACAAATATTAATTTGCCTTCAATTTGATAAAGCTTGCTACATGCACAATAATGTAACCACCTTTCCAAAGGTACTTTTATTGTACGTAATGGATTGAAATGGATGGATTAATAATAACTATTACGCGTATTTTTATTGTGTTGCCTGAAATAAATGGATTCATAATAATAAAAAAATAAAAGGTGAAGCAATTTGTAAAATCGGTTAAAGTCACAAATGTCGAGTCCATCTCCGTTACTCAAGCACGACTATACATATTCCCAAACGTATGCGGGTTTCCTTTCGATGTTTTTATAATGCAAACCTCATTTTGTACCAAGTTTATACCGATTCCAATTAAGCGCACACAATTAATCGTTCGTGAAAATGTAGCCTTGAAGAGTAGAGAGTAGAGTTGACTAACAAAGAGTTTTTTACTATATAACAAAACCGGTAGCCGAATTAATCTACCAATACATGTTAAATCGACTAATTACAATCGAATTGTAATAACTCGGATCAAGACGCGCATAGTCGATTAAATATACCGTGTCTTCTTCGCACAAGCTATTCCAGGAAAGTCATTTCGTTTTTTATACCACACTAAAAGCAATTTGCTCTGTGGTGCGCCAGTGAGGTGTGTCCAATTGATTCATCGTATACTTCGCGGTACGCCCGTTCGGTTCCCCAGCCGGCAATGAGTCTATAAAATGAACTTTATACGCATAGGCACGATTATGAAAGGTTTTGAATGCCCTAATCGATTTTAAAAGTTTGACCGACAAGTTTAATGTCGTGAAGCAAATACTTATTGGTCGTTGGTCTGGAATTATGATTGCTTTTAATTTTTGAACACGAAAACCTGTCTGCGTTCTTTTGACCATAGACAAGGCCCGGAGTTCTGTGAATGAAATCTCATCTTTAACAAATTCAAATCTTTACAACTGCTTTTTACGGACACGGGTTTATTTGAATTAAAATTAAAAATTCAGTTCATCTCTAAAACATAAGTTAATGTTTATCCGCAAGAACAGCAGCTAACAACATTCATGTTAGGTAATTTATTTTTTATTTTATTTTATTTATTTGGGTTTACCAACAGTTATTACAGAGATACATGAATTATATACAAATATAAGATTAAAAACAATACTGCACAACCAATTACAGGTAAACACAACATGCAAAGCGGACATCTTAACATAATAATAAGTGTGTTAAAATATAACAGAATTGATTAACGATAGTAGCAGTAATTTAAAGGTAGTACTTTGATAGTACTAGAACTATCAAGGTTTGGTGATGGCTTTTATGTATGAAGCTGCACTGTCTGTGTGGATGTCACACAAATCACTAAGGATATTTACAAGCCTACTCAATCGCGGTACTGGAGAATTGGCGCCAAATTTAGTGCGACGGAGAGGTGGAACGAGAGGGGTGATAGGATTGCGAGGAGAATTTATGTAAACTAACTATTAAATATCTCTCATGACTCGAAAGAGCTTGATTTAAATTATATTAAATCCTACTAATTCAATAACTCCTTCAAGCTTCTTGAAAATTGACAATGTTGATTTTTATATAATGAATAAGTGCCAAAATCCTCCTCTAGACCTACATTTTGGTTTAATTCTAAAAATAATTTGGTTTAAGTCTCGAGTCCTCTTAATTAATAAAAAGGCTTTTATATCCTATTACTTATTTACATTATTTTATGTTACTTACTTAATTTATACGCTAATATAATATATTAATACACTTAATAGTACTTGTAGTTGTATTATTTGTGAAAAACTGAAACTGTTATCTTGTTAATTATTAGTTCAGCTTATAGCTATAAGAACCCCTTAGGAAGGCCTCCTCCTTCACCTCAATTGTCTCTATCCTGTGCTATCTGTTTCCAGTTTGGACCGACTGTCCTTATAATCTCATCTTCCCAACGTGTCAAGGGTCTTCCTCTGCTTCTTTTACCTTAAGGGCCTTTCCAAAATGTTACAATTGTGGTCCATATCTTATCTTTAAGCCTCGCGACATGTCCTGCCCATTTCCACTTGAGTTTTTGTGCGTCCAAGTCCTCTTAACGTACCCATATTTGATATTCAATCAATTTCATCTGAGTAAGAACGCGGTCTTCCTCTACCTCTTCTTCCAGATACGTAATACGATACAACGTTCAACAATTGAAGAAATTAATATCTCGATAGAACAATTCATCAACAATAAGGCTACTTGAGTTTATAATTCAAGTCGAAGCAATATGACGTGTTGCCTTTCTAACCCAATTGCAAATTAACCAGTGTTCATTTAGTAATCTCGAGTAAACACCTTTCTAATAATATTTCATCAGTTAAATTGTTTCATAAAATGTCGGTTGCGTAACTCTGATGCCCATACGAAACCACTACAGTTTTAATTTATACCGAGCTTTAAACCGAACGAGTGAACGGTAAACGATTAATGTAGTCGAGTTGGAGTTTTATCGACTTCAAATTAGTTGAGAATATTGTACATACATACATACACTATTTATATATGTAACATTATTATTATTATAGAAATTCAAAGGCGTATGTATAGTCGTGCTCGAGTAACGGCGATGGACTCGCTATCTGTCACGTTGGCACCTAATATACCTCTGGCGGAAAGTGGGTGTGTGGGTATTACCTATACACCTCTGCCTACCCCTTCGGGGACCCTTGTGGGAAGGCGTGAGGATATATTATTATTTTTTATTATTATTATTATATATTCTGTGTGCAACTGCGTCCGCATTAAAATGGGTACAAAGGAGTATTATATAATGAAATAAATACGAAGTTGTGTAAGTATAATGTACTTACTTAAAAACTTACCAAATAAATGAAATTGAGAAATTGAAATCATAAAAACCAACTAGATTAAATCGCTCGGACGCTCAAGGACGGCAACGTCAAGAGTACTAGAAACCGGCGAGCTTATATGAAGAGACTGATGAATGTGGACAAAGCGAAAGAGGTAATTAAGTCTAGATAGAACTAGCGTTCTACTCTCTCTGCCAACCCCATTAGGGACTCGGCGTGATGATGTGTATGTATGAAATTGTAATTATGATATAGTGCAGTAATAAGTGTGCAGTGAATAGATTGTAATATATAATATATCCTCACGCCTCCCCACAAGGGTCCCCGAAGGGGTAGGCAGAGGTGTATAGGTAATACCCACACACCCACTTTCCGCCAGAGGTATATTAGGTGCCAACGTGACAGATGGCGAGTCCATCGCCGTTACTCAAGCACGACTATACATATGCCTTTTGGATTTCTTCTCAGTCGTATGCAGGTTTCCTCTCGATGTTTTCCTTCACCGTAAAGCTCGTGGTGTGACTAATCACTGTACTTAAGTTTTAGAAACACTCATTGGTACAGTCGGGATTCGGACTTTGCGTCGCAGGCAACTGCTCGAACCACTCGGCCACCACGGCTCTCTTTGTAATTGTAATATATACATAGTGGTATTAAAAACACTTAAAAGCTGTACTTTTTTATTGTTTTATCAAGATACAGTAAGAAATCCACACGAGACCCCTAATGGTAGGCAGGGGCACTCTCTCTTGCCCAGTGATATGCTTTTGTGTCAACGTGACAGGACTCGGGTTCCGCTCCACCACGCGCTACGCGTAATTTCTTCTCGTATGCAGTTTAGTTCACATTGTTCTCCTCCACAGTAAAACTAGCTGTGTGATAAATTTAAATGTTAAATAAAATTTGATTTCATCTCCATTTCAATCCAGCTGATAACCTATCTTTGTGCCAAATTTCATCCAATTAGTTCGATGATTTTATGTGAAAGAGGAACAAACATCCCAATAAAATTGTATAATCGTATTATTTATAAAACACTTGTAATACATACTATAAACTTACAATTCTTTTATTTATAGTATATTAATGCTATATTTTATTACATTTATAATATATTATAAACTTTGTATTATAATATGGTAGTCGCTGTGAAATTCCTGTTTCAAAGACAACTTTCAAAAACAAATACACACAAAGGCGGCGCGCTCAAAGAGAACAGATTAAAATAATTTATCATAAAAAAATAAGCAAAGGGGAATAAAAATCGCAAATAATCCGCGTTATCTCACAGAATGCCACATAAAAGTGCTGCCTTTAAGTTGTGATCAACCCAAAAACAGGCAAAATGCCTCTAAGCATTAGCTCCGAGATATCATGATGGCCAGAATTAAACTTTTATGGCTCTGTCGGCTATAAAAAGATTTGTTACGAAGTTACGAGGTATCTTTGTAGGCCGAGAGCTGACTCACCTGTTGATTGTGTCTTGGCATATCTCACTTGTTTTATTTATCCATTTTCATATACACTTCTCATTACAAAATTTTAAACACCTTGCAAGTTTATGTTTTGTAAGGATTATCAGAATTTTTTTTATATTTAGGAATATATATAAAATGTCGTTTAATAATGAAAAATTCCATCATATTTTCATACATTCACTTCAGAAGTGTATAATAAATATCCACACGCCTTCCCATTATGGTCATCAAAGAGGAAGGCAGACGTTTACACACCTTTTCGCCGGAAACATATTTAGGTGTCAACGTGACAGATGGCGAATAAATCGGCGTTTTTCAAGCATAACTAAACGTACGTCATTGAATTTACCTTAAATACTAAAAGAAATATAATTTTTTTAAGAAGAATAGATAATAATACAAAAAACGGCACATGTTTGAACACAATAAGCATATTTTAAAAGCTGGAAAACCAGCATTATGCCTATTGTTACTTGCAACACCAACCAATCTAAACTATATATGTAATTGCAGAAATACTCATTGGAACCGGGGCATTAGTCTTGACTACCCGAAGGCTATTTAGACTCCACGGATATACATAATTCGTACAAGCAATTAAACGACAAGCCACGCACGTTCGTCCATTACAGTTGCACGGAAAATAGCCGTAATTAGCACAATTACACGCCGTAAACACATTGTCACCAACATCAATTTAATGTATTATCTCCGATGGTTTTCATAGTAAGCAATTAATGCACACATTTCGCAGATCCGGTGCGGTTAATGGCTAGGCTTCGTAATCCTTACTAACATTATAAATATGAATGTAAGTTTGTTTGTTTCGCTTTCACGTAAAAACTACTTAACCGATCGTCATGAAACTTGGTACACATATTCTCTAAGGTATTGGAAAATATATATATATATATCCTCACGCCTTCCCACAAGGGTCCCCGAAGGGGTAGGCAGAGGTGTATAGGTAATACCCACACACCCACTTTCCGCCAGAGGTATATTAGGTGCCAACGTGACAGATGGCGAGTCCATCGCCGTTACTCAAGCACGACTATACATACGCCTTTGAATTTCTTCTCAGACGTATGCAGGTTTCCTTTCGATGTTTTCCTTCACCGTAAAGCTCGTGGTGTGACTAATCTACTAAATCACTGTACTTAAGCTTAGAAAAACTCATTGGTACAGTCGGGATTCGAACTTGCGAACTTTGCGTCGCAGGCAACTGCTCGAACCACTCGGCCACCACGCCTTTACGTCTCCAGTTCTCCACACATGATGCGAATAGCAACCACATTTATCAGATCGCATATTCAACGTATATTAGTAGTAAAATATCATGTCTCCTAGAAAAGTCTCGAATTTCTTCACGAACGTAATCAGCCACGGTGTTATATATTTTTTATATTAACTAAGGTATTGGACTCGCCATCTGTCACGTTGGCACCTAATATACCTCTGGCGGAAAGTGGGTGTGTGGTATTAACTATACACCTCTGCCTACCCCTTCGGGGACCCTTGTGGGAAGGCGTGAGGATATAAAAATAAACTAAGGTATACAAGCTGAATAATACAATTGTTTTTGTAAAATAGTACATTCGTCCGCCAGCTCTCGGAGTACACCGCGTCCGACCGCGGCGAGTTTAATCGAATTGATTGGTTAATTACGTACCTTTATCGCCGAGTCCCATTAGTGGCTTAATTGCTATCATTCCAGTTACGACTAGAGCCCAAGAGATTTAATGAAAAATCACTTTACGCCAACCCACATGCGAGCTCATATTACCGGACTACAGTCGGACTAAAGAGAGTTACTAACACCTATTTTCTGGTCTTCTAATATTATATGTAGTCGGTCGGAGTTACGGCTCGATCGCGGGGAGTGGAAGGATAGGAGGGAGGTCTTTGCCCAGCAGTGGGACAAAAATGGCTATAAATAAATAATAATAATAATGTAACGATCTTTATCAATCCTTCATCCACCACTACTCTCGCCATCAACGAGGTATTCATCGCCTTGCTTTGGAACAGCAGTTCTCATGCCGCGCTGTTTCATAGTTTCTTCCTGCTAGCGCTAAGGCCACAGAATGATCTGATCCCCATTGAGTTTGACATAAAAAGAACAGCATGAAGCTCTTCTCAGCGAGAAGGTCAGCAAAGTCAGCACGGTCACGCGAACGTTACCCTGCCTAGTATAATCAAAATCAAAATCAACATATTTTTATTTCACATAGGCCTAGATGGGCACTTATAAAACGTCGAAAAATGTGCTCGGTTCGAGTTGGTCGTTTCCATGGAGGAGAACCGGCAAAAAAAATTATACAATAAGTCAATAACATTATGATAATATAAGTATATTTGTATGTATGTATGGATATATATGTAGGTATGTGTGTATATATAAATAGGTATAAAAGATGTCCCTTTAAAAAAAAATTGTCATCAATATTGATTCAAAAATGTATTTAGCACAAAAGATATTTTATATTCATACATAATAATATATAATTTTTATATGAAGATTTCCCAAAACAGAAACGAACCCTCGAAAGAATACCCACGCGTTTATCAACGACCAATTTTTAATGGCCTGTCTTAAGCGCTTACTGACCACTAAATACGCTTGCAGCTTAGCGATTCTAGAAGACGTGGGAGTTAAAGTTACGCTGGTCAAGTTTCAATTAAGTGTAATTAAGCTATCGTTAAAACATTAAATAGCACTTTTTATTCGGAGTTTGCAATTTGTCACGCACACCGCGGCAGGTGCTTGTGGGACAAGAGAGTGGGGAATAATGGAAGGGATCGGCGGCGTTTGATGTGCCGCCGATTCGTCCAAGCTTGTATGTCTTAAAGCTGAAGACGGGTTATCTTTGATTATCCGCCGGGACGTATGATGATATAACGTACTAAATAATAATATAATATATCCTCACGCCTTCCCACAAGGGTCCCCGAAGGAATAGGTAATGCCAAAATAATCGGAAATCGGATGAAAGTGGACGAAGCGAAAGAAGTATGTAAGGATCGTAGCAAGTGGAAAGAAGTGGTCTCTGCCTACCCCTACGGGAAAGAGGCGTGATTATATGTATGTATGTAAACAAACAAACGTACAAACTCGACCTCATTATGATATTTATCTCTTTATATTTTATTTATTTACAAAAATATATATATATCTCTCTCTATCTCTATCTATCGGCGGAAAGTGGGTGTGGTTACTACTTATATATCTCTACCTACCCCTTCGTGCACCCTTGTGGGAAGGCGTGGGGATATATATATGTATATACATATTTACGCTCGGAACACAGTTAAAATTTACAAATAAATGTGCGGTAGTAGTATAAATCTGTGTCGCAAACATTAACACTCATCTCCAGAAAGAGATTTGACAGAGATTCTAGTTGAGACTTTCAACTCATTTGTTTTTTAAGAATGAACAGATATTACTGCATAATCGCGTCGTATAGTAAACATTGAGATGTATTATTAAAGCAAGCTTCCGAGAGGTAAAGCAAGTTAGAGGGTTGTTACCGCGATATGGCCTGTTCTATTTTGCCAAAGTATAGTCATAGAATGTAAAGTATAAATAATAATAATAATATCCTCACGCCTTCCCACAAGGATCCCCGAAGGGGTAGGCAGAGGTGTATGGGTAATACCCACACACCCACTTTCCGCCAGAGGTGTATTAGGTGCCAACGTGACAGATGGCGAGTCCATCGTCGTTACTCAAGCACGATTTCCTCACGATGTTTTCCTTCACCATAAAGCTCGTGGTGTGACTAATCACTGTACTTAAGTTCAGAAAAACTCATTGGTACAGGCGGGATTCGAACTTGCGACCTTTGCGTCGCAGGCAGCTGCTCGAACTTCTCGGCCACCACGGCTTTTTTGCCGTGTATTTGCATGTATAGTATAGAATACTGTATACTGTGTTAGGTTACTGTATAGGGTATTTCATGAAAATCTTTTTATGTTTAACTAGCGGCCCGTCCCGGCTTCGCATGGGTAGACATGAGATTTTCAATAAAAAAAAATATAGCCCATGTCACTCAGGGTGAATGTAGATTTCCAATGGTGAAAGATTTTTTTTAAATCGGCACAGTAGTTTTTGAGTTTATTATTTACAAACATTCACACAAAAATACAAGTCTTTCCTCTTTATAATAGATTACGTTGAGTATTTTAAACAGACAAATAGGGTTACAGATCCCCGTCATAAAAAAAAATGTAAAAATTTTGTGTACAATGCAGTTTTGTTGTAAATGAATGGCTTTAGGGAACAATAGCATCGCAATGCAATAGCAATGAAGTATGTAATTACTTTTGAACTGATCAATATTGAAGTATTGTTTGCTTCAAAAGGATTAAAGAACCTTTCTAGTTAACGGCTATTTTGGACCGTTTTAAGAAAGCTGTCTACTAGCCTCTTTGGTGGCCAACACCCTCGCTTAATGGTAATCTTTTATCGCCTTATCATTCGCACTTGGCATACATAAAAACTCTTATCACCCTTCTAGAAAAAATACTATACTCTCTACGGAGAACTCACCACCAGTTTTGTGGTAAAGGAAGACAAGAAATGAGACTTGCATACCTAGTAAATTCAAAGAGAACTAGCAGAGAGAGTAGAGCTCTCTCTTCCTACCCCGTGAGAGTAGTAGTAATGATATATGTAATTCCAAGACGTACTCGTATGTAACAGCGATGGACTCGCCATCTGTCAAGTGGAAACCAAGGCTTCGTTGAAGAGAGCGTGTTAGGTCTACCATATCTATGCATATTGTGTACAAAATTGCGTACCTTACTATTTCCCAGGGTTATTTGGCAGTATAATGCGTGAAGATAGCGTGCGCCTGAGTGTTGTCAGTCACGGCCTGGGAAGCGATAATAGCGGCGGTGGAATATACTTTACCGATACGCTATTGCACACACACGATTCCACCAACTTAAGCGAGTATTTTTTTAGTTTTTAAAATTTCTCTCCTCAATCTAGAAAAAATGGCGCTCTGCTGTCTCTGTACCCCGTAAGGGACTGAAGCTTTTATGAAAGCGCTTATATAAAGAACTGCTAATACGATTTGTAAAATTTTGTGCTATGGTCGGCTGACACTCAAACAAGTAACGCTGCTCGTTTAAATCATACCAACATGAACTGACCGCAAGATTTAATTAAAAGCTTGCATAATGAATACAATAATATCCGCCCAATTTTATTGTACACAATTTCCGTAGCAAGTTTTACAGAGAATCACACCTCAATTGGTTGCACGGCTCTTATAAATATCCGAGGGTGTGGGCACCGGTCGGTGTAAAATTAACCGTCGGAGCCGACTTCAAAAGCGCCGCGCGCCTTTGTACTCGCCGCCTATTGTCTCCCACATGTTGTTTTAATACTCTTAATTTTGTGTTGTCATGTTAAAAGTTTATTGCTTCATGCAACTATGAACACGCAATTTAAACTCAACCTTAAAATATAAGCTTTAAGCCTCACAAACGAAAGAGCTATATCAATTAACTCGTAACTTTTAATCCGAGCGCGGTCACAGAACAGTCAACCTTTTTACACTTTTTATTGGGGCTAAACTTGCTTGCAGTAAGCTGTGTCTTTCTCTAATCCTTTTTTGCCGTGTTAATAGCGGAAGAGTGTTAAAAGGGCCGTTGAAACACTAGAGGGTGCCATCTTGATTACCCTTTCATAAACATTAATAAATAAATGAAAATATATTACAGACACCAAAGCCACCCACATGAATGATGTTATGACAAGTTGTAGGTCCTTTTCAGGAAGTTTAAACAAGTAACTGTCTTCAACCTGAACCTATTTTGGTAACCCTTTTTCAACCTGCGTTTACGACTAAATCAACGCAACATGACTTCATCATTACAATCACCCCCCTAATTCACGCCAATGAGTTCAGAAATTGCAGATTCGATCTGATATTATAACGCATTTTTTTCGGAACGAACCTTTTTGATTGGTAGTCTCTCAACTGCATTTGTACAATATATATTTGTACAATATTTATTTATTTGTCCATTGTGTCTAATGAAGCATGAAAGATGCAAGTTAATGTTGACAAGCGTCAAGACGTATGTGATAACACGCTTGAGCGACAGCGACAAACACGGGACCCAATCGAAGGCTGGTCGATGCCCCCATGGCGGACCACGTCTGGGAGACATTATTCTGCACTGGCCACTACAATAAGGACCGAATTCCTTTTCGAATGTTATTGATGAATGAAAAATGACGTGTAAAAACGACTCCCCAATTCAAAGTCAACCTTCCCTCATCAATATAGAGTGTAGAATCGAGTAAAAGGCCGTCCATTCGGTGGCTATTGTGATGCTAAACAACTTTTAGAACTAAGGCCACAAAAGGCGTGTTTTTGTGGTGTGAAATTCGTCGGAGATGTTCAATGTTTTCTACAATAGGGTGGGAAATATATATAGCATCATTATGTGAAAACACTTAATCAAAACCGACAAAAAGGACCCAGTGGCTAGTTGTTAGGAAGTCGTCCTCAAACATTAAGAGCACGTTCGTACTCTAGCGGCTAGTACCAATGTCATTCAGTCATTAAACTTGAGTAGAGTGATGAAGACCATTCTGGCGACCAGTTTTCTGGCGAAGGAAAACATCGTGAGAGACCCTGCATATGCTTAAGAAGAAGTGTTATGTCTAGTCGAGCTTGAGAAACGGCGACGGACTCGCCAACTGTCACGTTGGCACCTAAATATATCTCCAAATAAAAGAACCTGTTACCCTGTCAAGACAAACCAGATACAAAATGCGAATGCATACAAGAGGAGGAAGGGCACGATCTAACTTCCTAGATATAATTGAAGGTAAAATAATGTGTACGACAGTGTTTTATACAACTGCAATCATTATCGCATATTAATTAGTAAATCATAACTGTCAAGATACAGTTATGATTTACTAATTAATAATATTTACTAATATATAACTTCTAACATACATAAATAAATACAGATCGAGACGTTCAAGGAACATGCGAGCTAACTTGTCACATATTTGCATTGAAATAGCACAATAACATCGACTCACCTCCATGCGAACTGCTGACAAGTATTACGAAGCGTTTAAGAATGGTACAGTAGTGATCCGTTGTCAAACAAGTTCGGGAGCCATGAATAATGGAAGCTGTCGACGCGGGCGGCGCCGGCGCGTGTCTCATTACCATTACTCGACTTGTGTACAGATTTGTATCTTCACGCTTTCGGTAGGCAGAGATGTAAATGCTCCCTCTTTTCACCGGAGATATAGGTGCCAACGTGACGAGTCGAGTCCGTCACCGTTTCGCAAACACGACTGTACAATCGTCGTACATTCGTCTTTTGAATTACTGATTCGTTGCTTCGTCGTCCAAAGTTTGTGGAGATGTTTGTGCCTCTTTCACGCAAACTGTACTGAAAGGCATTGGATGAAACGTCGCATATTATCTGGATTAGTACATAGGATATATTTTATTCCAGAAGAAAATTTGAACGAAATCAGTTTTCACTCGAGTGAAAGCGCGGGGCATAAGGATTTCATTTGACTAAGAATGAAAAATATCTTACATGTATTGCGACAGGAATATAAAGCATACTACACACCTACATGCTCAATTCTCAGGCAGATATTAATAAGTGATATCTCCTTACGCATTTTGTAAACGGTAGTTAATTCTCTACAGTCCGTATAAACAGATCTTTGTGTCTCAGCAGGGGGCGGCATTAACACCTTGTCGCTCAGTGCGAGACGTCCCGATAAAGAATTTTGTAGAGATAGCATGCGATAAGTTTTTATAACTTATAGTGTTTTATTAAAAAGCTTTGGCTCGATCGAGAGGAAACCTGCATACGTCTGAGAATCAATTCAAAGGCGTATGTATAGTCGTGCTTGAGTAACGGCGATGGACTCGCCATCTGTCACGTTTGCACCTAAAATATATCTGGCGGAAAGTGCGCGTATCGGTTTTACCTATACACCTCTGCCTACACCTTCGGGGACCCTTGTGGAAAGGTGTGAGGATAAAATACAGTTTTATATCCGTCCATGAGACACATAAATATCCTTTTTGCTCTATTCACCTGCTCTAGTTTTCCATAGAAAAGCAATTACCAATACCAATGACACTTACACATTGAAACGTTATATATATGCATCTAGTATGTGTTAGGGTTCCCTAACCGAATGGTAATAACTTACACTATTAGCTCTCTTATCTGTCGGAACATTATATACATGCATCTATGTAATATACTTCTAATATACCTCTGGCGGAAAGTGCCGTGGTGGCCGAGCGGTTCGAGCAGTTGCCTGCGACGCAAAGGTCGCAAGTTCGAATCCCGACTGTACCAATGAGTTTTTCTAAACTTAAGTACAATGATTAGTCACACCACGAGCTTTACGGTGAAGGAAAACATCGAGAGGAAACCTGCATACGTCTGAGAAGAAATTCAAAGGCGTATGTATAGTCGTGCTTGAGTAACGACGATGGACTCGCCATCTGTCACGTTGGCACCTATTATACCTCTGGCGGAAAGTGGGTGTGTGGGTATTACCTATACACCTCTGCCTACCCCTTCGGGGACCCTTGTGTGATGGCGTGAGTATTCATTATTATTATGTATATTGTTATATAGTTAGTATTTAGATAGTTTTGCAAGTATGTGCTCAGATTTCAGCTTTAGCTTACCACAGCTGCAACTGCAATACTGAGTCTATTCTTTGTAATGTTTACTCAGTCAGGCTTAGCAAATCATCTAGTCCATTATTGAATTCTACTGCTTGACGTGTTTCAGTAAAAATGTTTTGAATATTATAAATTAGACGGATGCAAAGGATATCTAGTAAATATAGTTTCAGAAAAAAAAAGATTTATAACCATATATAATTTCATATATGACAAACATCTGCCTACCCCTTGGACCCTCGTAGGCAGACGTTATGTAGCTTTCCTAAAGACGTGATTACGTTCGCCATAATGGGTTATTGTAACATTTAATTCACGTGACGTGTAGTGCATACCATGATGGTACGTCAAAATTTCAACCCGTCCGTGTTTTTTTGCAAGAAGCGAGCTCGTCATAGTTTTTGTCCTGCGACGCTTTGCCGCCGGCATTCCGCTCAAATTATACTCAAGTAGGGTGACCATCTTTACTGAGACAAGCCCCTTATAGCACCGCTGGAGTTGGAACCATCGGCTCGTTGCAATAATGTAGTTGTAAACTAATTCAGGTATTTACTTTATATTTACTTTAGATTTATCACCTTTGGGAAGCCCTCATTGAATTTTCCACTTCCCAACGACTCTAATACACATTAAGCAATGTACATCGATATTTTAATATGTTTTTAGATTCTAACATAAAAGAAATCTCAATATCTTGTAGATGCATGATTAAGTGTAAAAAAAATATCTCAAAAAATCCACAAAGTATGGTATCCCTTGCATTGCTCGTTTTTGTTCCGTGGGGAAATTTATTTAATTGTGTCTGCGAGCTTACCGCGGGCTCGGGGTAATTGTCGAGACTACTCTACTACAGACCTTAGTCGCACTACTGTCACTGAGCGAATGTCAGTCGTGTGTCCTCTCCTCCAATATCTTTCTTATTATTATTAAAAAAAAACAAAATCAACATCAAATACTTTATTTCACATAGGCCTAGGTGGGCACTAATAAAACCTCGAAAAAGGTGCACGATTCGGGTTGGTCGTTTCCATGGAGAAGAACCGGCAAGAAACTTTGCATGCAGAAAATTGCAAATTCGAATCCCAACTGTACTGTGACTTTTTCTGTTAGAAGTTTTCATTGAGAAATTAGAGGCTGTCGCCCGACGAGACTTGTACTATTTCGTATATAAACATTATCAAAATATAGTTTAACATGTAGAATAGTGATAGAAAAGAGTTCAACGCGTTGTCAGTTCGATCAGAAACAATGCGCTCAGCTGGAATTCTAATGGAATTTACAAATCTGCAGTAAGTTTGATACGTTTTTACGTCATTATACGAATCTTCTTAGACGATGTCAGACAAGGACACCTTTCATGCTGAAAAAAGTACTGAGGAATACGCATACCTTCACTGATTCCCACATGAAAGGGAAGGCGAGACGCTAAGCCCTTCCCCTAATTTCACCAGAGTAATGTTTAGATGCCAACGTGACAGATGGCGAGTCCATCGCCGTTTCGCAAGCACAACTACACATCGTTGAATTTCTTCTCAAACGTAAGCAGGTTACCTCTCGATGTTTTCCTTTATCGTTAAGCTTGTAGTGTAACTAACCACTGTTACTTAATGTGTACTTAAGTTCAGAAAAACTCATTAGTGCAGTCGGGATTTGATATTGTAATCTTTGTGCTGCTGTACTGTTAAAAAAAGCCACTCTCAAAAATTTTATGGTAGCTTTGCGAAAATGACCTTTATGTGCCAAAAACACTTAGATAGGAAGTGTTTGTTAGCATCGCTGATAGCGAGAGTCAATTAACATTCAATAAGCGGCCATCGGCCATCCTGCACCGCGATATTTGCATGGGCCGTCACTCGGCCGCGCCGCAATATCTGACATTTATATACGATGCCCGATTGCGAGCGATAAGGGTATGGTCGCTGTAACAGCGATAATTTAATGACAATAAAATTAAAGTAAGAGTTTGAAGATTTTAAAATTGTAATTTAAAAAAATATATATTTAATCGCATAGTAGTTTTAGGTTGTTGAGAGAAATAGCATATCAATTTTTTGTGACTGCACGTGCGATTCAATCACTATGTACATTAAAACATCACTTTATGTAATTTGCAGTGTTCTGACGAATAAATTATTTCACTGTAACAGGCGGGCGATTAATAGTACCTTTACGGTGAAGGAAAGCATGGAGTTAATATCTGCTAGCGTTTGAAAAGAAATTCAAACACATTATCACGGCTTTCAATATAAATATATTAAATTGCTGAGTACTAACATCGAATCTACGTCAAGGTCTTATACTATTAGTAAGGATGTTTATTCCTTTGCATGTAAGATAAAATTTGCGCTTAAGATAAAATTCTGCGTTGAGGAAGTACAATAATCCTTATTGTAAAAAGCAACATAAAATAATAGTTATTAATAATTACAACTTAGCGCCCAATAATTACTTTGGTGTTAAAATATAAATGTACGTATATATGAAAATAATACTGAATATTTTTGTATTTGAGTATTATGAGTGGTGTTGTCTTATATATCAATAGATAACATAACGTTATTAAAAAAAAATAACAATAGATTCTTACACCATGTTATAAAGTATACCATCAACACTCGCACCGAACCCCACACCCTACAGTCCGCATGCGTCCTTAATTAGGCATTCCGCCGGCGTCCGGCCTGCGTACGCGCACCGTGCGGCGGCGCCTTTGACGCGCCTCTTTCCATCTCGCTCACACAATGCACCTATTCATACCCAAGTACCAGCCAAAGCTGACCTGCACAGTTCTTTTTAAATCAAACAACACCCTGAGAGCTAGAGACCAACTTAAAATAGCCGAAGTCAGTTCGAACTGGAATTTCCTGTATTATGAATTTTCTACCTTCAGAGTTTAATTTTAAGATGGATTTTCGTTTGTATTTCTAAGGATGTCAAAGGTGTTATTTGAGTGATGTAATGAAGGAACCTAATTGTGCATTCTACTTGGGATACCGAGCTAAAAGATAAAAGCAGCAGAGGAGAGGCGGGTTCCTCTCTCTGTGGGGTTTTCACCAAAATATTGTTACCTACCACAGACCGAGGGAGACACTAATACGTGTGTAAAGGTGTGAAATATGACAGACTCATTAAAACCTCATCTCTGTGGGTACCTTTGGAACTTCACGTTTCATTTTTGAAAAAAGTTTTAAATTTAAAGAAGGTTGCATTTTTTTTTCTTATAATTTGAACGTACATACTTGTACATTCATCTAAACTTAACGCGTGTGCTAATAAATCAATTTATCAAAATTTTTAGTTCGATTTCCAAATTTACAATAGGGAACAGATGAGCGCAATATTTACGTTATGCTAAATCAAAAATTATACATACTGTGGCTCAGCCGCATTAAAACTGTGTAATAAAATTTCTGGACCTCTCAATTATCCAACACTTTTATTGCAGCAATTTCGTAAAATAAAATCCAACCTCATGGGCAGATACACTTAATTTTATACGTTCTTCATTGTTTCTTGCGTCTCTGTTCGTCGCTATGAATAGAGAGAGACCGGTAAAATTACTCCCACTGATTGCAGTGAGCCGTACACGAATTAGGGCCTTTTCGTTTTTTTCTTTTCATCTTAATGCCCTGTTCATGCGTTCAGGCCTTTTATCGGAACATATGCATGTTTCTGAACGCACCGGCCGACCGGTTTCATGCCTTTGCCTTTGAATTGAATGCCGCGCCGCGATCGCTTCGCTTGTTCGAAATTTGAATCAGTCCGCTCCGAACTCGTGTAGAGGAAGGACGCGCGTGGGATAATAAAAACTTTAAATTATGTTTACGACTTTATAGTGTTAACTAGTGATTAGTGACTGAACATGACATGATATTTTGTGTATTTGTACATTGTGGATTGAACAAAATGGCTCGGATTTTCTGTGTGCTCCTACTGGTGTGGCTGGTGGCTGGTGAGCCAGAGGAGGCCGAAGGTGGGAAATGCGAGAGGATCAAACTGCCCTTGTGCCAGGACTTGGGATATAACTACACCGCGATGCCGAACCTGATGGGCCATAGAGACCAGAAAGAGGCAGAGGAAGCGGTAAGGCGATCTTTTGCTTACTAAGCTAAATAAATATTCGACTCAATTTTACAACATTGACAACGAAGCTTAAGTTATCGTCGGCTCGTAAACTATAATAGTTTAAAACAATAATCCTCTTTAAAGTAAAACTATTTGATAATAAATATTTTAAAGTAAAAAAATGTTCGTAACTCCGTAGAAACTTTCAATAATTTCGCCAGCTAACGTCAATGCACAGTGTAACTTTATACAACCCTCTTTTTTAATTTAATTATACCCTGGGGTAGCTGCAATGAATATTCCAAGGGATGGGGGTTAATTTATGACTGGTGAAGTGTTTATATCAGACTAGTTTAATCCTGCGGTTACACGCGGGCAAAAATGTAAATACTAAATAAGTAATAATAGTAATACTAATAATACTGAAATCATATACATATATATATATATATATATATATATATATATATATGATTTCAGTTCCGCTCCCTTGTAGTAGCATGATGCATATATAAAAAGATAAAATCAAAATCTCTTATTCAACTTAATCACAGGGAACCTTTTGCTGACGTCACTACACTTATTGTAGTCACACATCTAATGTTACAACCTTTAAACAAACTTACTCTTTATAACAGTTGTTTAGATACATGTGCCCGCGGCTTCACTCGCTGGAAATTAGGTTTTCCATACATATAAAAAATTTAATTTGAATAGTCTTAAATACAGCATATAACATTAGGTATCGTCAATAAAAGTCTCGTCAAAATCGGTTCAGCCGTTGCGGAGATTAGTATCGCGTATACTTTTATATGCATTTAGAATTACTTTCGTATTACATACAAACAAACACATAATTTCATCATTTCAGTTTTAGTACAGATTCGCTCCATGTAAAACTATTATTCCGAGGGGATTTGCTACTGTAGTGAACTCAGTGGGGCGTCTTTATAAATCCGAAACGGTGTTCTCATGAGAATTCCTTTCTTTCGTCTGCAATATCAGTTGTCAATGTTCTGACATGACAATTAAAATGTCTAATATAAGACGCCATGCTTCATTAAAATTCTCATTTACAACTGCAATGCCGGCTCGCGTTCGTTCTTGTGATGATACCTGAGAATTTATGGCGCAAGGCATTTGTTTTGTACGAACGTTTAACTTGTTTTTTTTTAACAGGCGGCAATTTTGATTGTCAGTCACATACGCCTTGGTGGCCGAGTTTTCGAGTAGTTGCAATGCTGCAATACAAAGATTACAAGTTCGAATCTCGACTGCACTAATTTCAACTGAAGTTTAGTGATTAGTCACGCCACGTGCCTGGCGGTGTAGGAAAACATTGAGAGGAAAAACTGTATACGTTTGAGACGAAGTTCAAATAAGTATAGTCGAGCTGGAGAAACGGCATTGGACTTGTCATCCGTCACGTTGGCACTTAAAATATAATATCTCCGGCGAAAAGTGCGTGGGTGGGTGGCTTTACACCTTTACCAACCCCTCTGAGGACTTGTGGGGAGGCGTAAATATATATATTATGATTATTATTACACAGCAATTGGAATGTGGACATCTATTGACGGTTCTTGGACCGCTTCTGATGAAGAAACTTGTCAATTTACAAACCACTCCAAATGCCGCAGTGTAATAGTCTCAACATTGTTTACCCGATAATAACGTGTGGGCGACAGACGTGAGTGATAACAGAACAAATAGCGCGCCTTATCACGCGGCACGGATCAAAGGCGCAGAGCATTCTTGTATGTAAGCAACGACAAGCCCTAGTCTATGTGTGGTCGCTTTGTAGCATTATTGAAGCATTTGACGGCTTCGAAAATGTTACAATAGGTACCAAAGTATAGAGCTGACGGTCAACTGCTACTGGCACAATAAAAACATCCTCACGCCTTCCCACAAGGGTCCCCGAAGGGGTAGGCAGAGGGGTATAGGTAATACCCACACACCAACTTTCCGCCAGATTTTAGGTTTATTGAAGGTGCCATCGTGACAAATGGCGAGTCCTTGGCCGTTACTCAAGCACGACTATACATACGCCTTTGAATTACCTCTCAAACGTATGCAGGTTTCCTCTCGATGTTTTCCTTCATAGTAAAGCTCGTGGCTCTCTGCTCGTCGCTCGTGCTACAATATAAATATAATTGTATTCTCTCGCTCTATTCTCACTGCCTACCCCGTTAGGGACTCGCCGTGATGATATATATGTATAATAAATATAACTTTACACACCCTGTAAGGGTCCCCAGGGGTAGGCAATAATGTTAATGAAGTTTAGAGAGAACTAGCGCTCCACTATCTCTGACTTGATGTCTTGCGACTCGGATTGAGGATATGAATGTTGGAATTATATGCCAACGTAATAGATGGTGGGTCCACCACTGCATTTCAAGAACGACTATACACATGACTTTGAATTACATCTTGAAACTTCGCAGATCTCCTGTAGATATTTTCCTGGACCGTTAAAGCTTTATTATCACTGTACGTCAGAATAACTGATTGTTCGAGGTTCGAACTTGCAATCACGGCGTTGTGGGCAATCCGTTCGGCCACCACGGCTTTTAGCATTATAATTAAATATTATAATGGCAGCGTTAAATCAATAAACACTACCGGTGCTTGCATGCGTGTACTATCGCGTTTGATAGCGATATCTTTACAGCGCTATAACGCAAGAGTAACCATTTATTTATATTTATATCCCTTATCGAATCGCTGCTATCTTTGCCTTAAGTGCCGATGTGTATCGGCTAATACCTCCTTATCAGCGGCATCGCTTTAAATGTCTATATAAATTGATATATCTTTCGCTATGTATGAATTTTCGCTAAGCTGATAGTAGAAGAGAGGTCGGTGGTTGCTTCAACGGATTGCTGAAGAAGTTTAGCGTACTGTATCAATACTCATATCTGCAAAAAAATGGTTATCAATTCATTAATAATCATAAAGTATATTCAAAGTGTTTATCTATGGAGTATTTCTAGTAATTAGTTACGTTGTTTTATCATTTCGCGTGAGCCGTATCTTAATTGAAAAATGCTTTCAACACTGGAATTGAGTGGAGTTCCCATTGAAGTGTTCTGTGATTCTGTGGCAGATTACGTTTACCGCAATGTTCATTTCATGCGGTCACGTTTCCTATAACATTTCCGCTTAAAAATACACGACAGTTGGAATCACACATGAAATCTCCAGTCCACATGCTATCTTGAGAATGATCTTCATTACAACGTTGTTAAAGTTCAAATCGGCTTATCGCACGAGTTCGGATAACGAAGTTATCAACAACGTCGAATCCACGAAGTCTAACATAACTCCATCACTATCTGAGCTAGATCTTGGACCAGTTCGAGTGGGATGTCCCATTCACGAGGAACGTCCAAATTGTACACATGTTGCTGAGGTCATTCACCTGTATTGGTTGGTGCAATTAAAGATGGCGTTGATTTGAGTTGTTACGTTCATATTCAGCTGTTGTGTATCACACCGGCGCCATTGGCACAGCACATGCTCATCACACATGCTCGCCGGTTATGGGAACTCTTAATTCGGTATTCGATCAATTGGATCTAGACAGTTGAAATGTGGCTTTCCTTTACCACTTTGCTGACAAAGTTTAGCATTGTATTTACGTGTGAATGAGCCGATCAAACGTTTCGTTTCCTGTGTATTCCTAATTCTAAAACCAGCACAAACAGACGCCAAGGCCAACAAAGACCGACATATATTGAGGAAAGTGGTAATGAGCCAATTTTGAAGCAAAAGCACACACACTTCAAACTGTTAACACGATCTTGCGCTAACAAACTGTTTACACATCGCTAGAGAAATACCGCGTTTTGAAAATATAAATATGTAAAATGTAATAGCCGACTATTGTCCTGACGGTGTTATTTAGGGGGTAGCGGTCTGGGATGGTCACACGTTCCTTACATAGTTCAAAGGAAATGCATTTTAAATAAGTGGACGTTCTGTTTGCTTGTTAAAAGGAGAATATGTTACCTAGGTTTGTTTTCTGAAACCCAAGCAATATGCGTTTGGCAGAGCATTAATTACCAGCAAAGTCACAAGTACGAATTCTGGTCTATTCAAAACAGTAATAAAATAACAGGAGACTAACTCCACATACCTACGTACATTTAGCAATAAATTTACAGACGCGAGCTAAATCGAACCTAAAAACGGCGCACGTCTATCTACCACGTGAGTTTTTAACAAACCTTAAGGAATAATAAGTACAGTGATTAGTCACACCACGAGCTTTACGGTGAAGGAAAACATCGAGAGGAAACCTGCATACGCCTGAGAAGAAATTCAAAGGCGTATGTATAGTCGTGCTTGAGTAACGGCGATGGACTCGCCATCTGTCACGTTGGCACCTAATATACCTCTGGCGGAAAGTGGGTGTGTGGGTATTACCTATACACCTCTGCCTACCCCTTCGGGTCCCTTGTGGGAAGGCGTGAGGATATATTATATTATTATGGAATAATGAAAATTCATTCACAAAAGGCGAAGGTTTTGTAATCGGACATCCAAAGAAGGCCTCTTATCTAAAACAACAAAATTTTCAGAAAGCCATCTATAAAACGATAACAGAGACCTACATTTAAATGTATATTGTGTAGAGATAAAGCATTGCGCAGCACCGATAACCCATTTCCCTAAATCTGTCGGCGTTTTTGATGTTTGCGTTAAAATTATAGTGTTTTTTGTCCGAGCCGGATGCCAGGTAAGAGGCCTCCTCCGCGCACCTTTAGGAGCCTTTAGGCTACGAGGCAAATTAACTGACCGCGTCATTACATTTATATTCATTTATATGTTAACTCATTGGACTAGTCTACTTAATATTATGTTACTTTTACCATGCAAACCGTCTTGGCTGGTGGTTCGAATCGCCTGCTACACAAAGATTACATGTTCGAAACCCGATTGTACTAATTAGCTTTTCTGAACATACGTACGTACGTGCCGTAGCACGAGATTTTGGGTAACGGATAACATCGGGAGGAATTCCGTCCTGTGATTAGACACAAAATGAGGTTTAAGTTAAAAGATTACATAGTGACTACACCTCTGCACGTTTGAGAAGAAAATAACGTTGGACTTGGAAAACGGCAATGGACTCGCCACCTGCCACATTGGCAACTTAAATAGAGCGGCTATATATACCCATAATTATTATACTAAGAGTTTCCAAAGCACCTAGTTGGCAATACACGTAGGAACACACGAAAGTGTTCGTTGGTGGATCTGGTTGGTACTTTAACTTGACGTTATTTTCATTGTAAGGATCGATTACAGAAGACACACGGTTATTAAAGAAGGCTTCACCATATGAAAATGAGTACAGTTAAGTAATTTGCTATTACAAAATGTTCTTTATGATGATTCATGTGCCCATGGCGTATCATGGCGTCTCCACACAATAGCCCACTAGGCTAAGGGCCCGAAGGTGCTATGGCAGCCCCCTATCATTATCGCAGGTACGCCGGCATAATGGACCCCAATATCGCCACCGCTTCAAAGAAACTTCTTAATGCAGTTAACTATCTCTCGGGATTAACGTTTTTTCCACACTCAACGCTTTTTTCGAGTTACAACGCTGACAAAAATTTGACACGATATTAAGAATTTGAAATATTTTACGTAAAATACAAACAGCATACAGAATCAAAAGGGACAGACACGATACTTCCGTTCAATATTGGAGTTGGGCTAACTGGGGTTCCTACACTTAAGGTATTAGCTTTTAGAAAATCACAACCAAATCGCTCTGATTCTGGGTAATTGTGGTTTACGATGGGTAAAGCTTTCAGAACTACCACCACTGTGCGATCAAAGTGACTCTTTTCGTAAAATTCCGTTCTTAACTGAAGTTGCGGAACTGGTACAGCAATTCGCAGCCAACCGGCTCTGCTTTCGGGAAGTGTTGTGTTCTTATGGTGAGTTAAGTTTTCAGAACTGTTATCCTATCTTCATCTTCTTCCATACCTTATCCCTTTATTTGGGGTCGGCCCTGGCGTAGTAGGCCCTGGTATGCGCCAGGACATCCTGTCTTGGGTTCTGGGTCTGGGTCTGTGTATCATTTCGGATCTTTTATCGTATAAAGTTTATTAAGTAAGTAAGTTTGTTTCCAAATGTACCTATTTCGGTATTTAACTACGGTCACGTCAAGTACCCGTTTCGTAAACATGGGTCAATATTCAGCTTGAAGCCAATATCTTGATTTATATCTATAGAATCTCGGATTTATTGCTGCATCGGACTGGTTTTGAATAACTTAACACTTTTTATGTCATAAAGAAGTGAATTATACGCCGCCGCCTACCTGCCGGTAATTAGGGGAGTAATTTGTGAGCGAGGACGGTGAGATTTTTTACAGTGTTCACAATTTCGACAACATAATAAATGACTTGTATCTATTGTTATAGAACTCAAAATGTAATGTTTCATCTTCAAACGTGTATAACTATAGATCTATTGTGTAAGCTTTTTTTAGTTTTTCTTGATAAATTTAGTACTCGGGGATTATGTTTAAAGTCATGTCGTGTTTTGCGCACCTTTTGCCCATACGATTGAAAATGAATGTAAAAAAAACTAAGGAATGTAACGTTTCAGAATTGTATGAATTTAAATGGAGATGCTCTTTGGTCGTCTTATATGTTGATTGCGTTATCATTTTTCTTTCTATTGACCGGAAACTGTCGATGCGTAGTAACTAGAATTTAAAGCTATTCTTCTAAACTTGAGCTGCGCATGCGCATGTGCAATGTTCACGCGTTCTTCAACAAAGCCCGGGGCAATTTTAATTATACTTTAATAACACCGTTAACAATCATAAATTGGCCGCAGAGGTACGTGAGGGCGGCGGCACGATCAAAGGCGGCGATTACCAGGCGATGCGCGCGCAACTCGTTTTGTTCCGTACGACGACCCGGCCGATACAATCAATCGCCACAGTATCGATATTGATTTCCTCGCGGAGAATCGATTAGGACTTTAATCGATTAATTAGTAAATAGCTTTAGAATATGCGTTACTGAATTACATACCTATATATATAATATTTATATATATTAAGTATATATTAATTCAATGTTATCCATAAAAAGTTTTCTTTAACAACGTCTGTTATTCTCTTTTTTTTATTTATTTAATATTTATACATACATACATACATATCATCACGCCAAGTCCCTGGGGCAGGCAGAGAGTATAGAGCGTCAGTTCTCTCTAGACTTACATACCTCTTTCGCTTCGTCCACATTCATCAGTCTCTTCATACATGCTCGTCGGTTTCGAGTACTCTTAAATATTTATACACAATTAAAATACAATAGCGGACTAAAGCATATCTACCAGTCAACAGCTCTTGATAGGAGAAACATTGAAGCGGATGTGCACAGAAGGATGAGCTTATGGATATGAAAATAGTATGAATTGTACAAAATAAATAGTTGTGCCTCTTTAGAGAGGAATTTTGGTATTTTACATTCTGCGCAATAGCCGGTTGGTTTAACTCAGTAACTTCATAGTCAAGATCGCACAATCGAACGGTCAGTCTCCTATCATTCTACTAGAGCAATATATATATGTATATATATCCTCACGCTTACCCACAAGGGTCCCCGAAGGGGTAGGCAGAAGTGTACAGGTAATACCCACACACCCACTTTCCGCCAGAGGTATATTAGGTGCCAACGTGGCACGTCCATCGTGTCAATGGCGAGTCCATAGGTTTAGATATATTTCACGATGAGCGTATTTCTACTGAATTCTACTCATATTAAACGCTTCGTTTGCCATACCCAGTAATAATACACGTATATATATGTATATGTAAAGAAATATATATACATACCTAGAAACATGCAAATATTGTTTATTTTCATACTTCTTTCGTCTCTCTGTTTGTTTCGTCTTTTTACCTCTAGATAAAATGTAATGAATACATATTCAGCACCATCATCACGCTGAGTCCCATACGGGGTAGGCAGAGAATATAGAACGCCAGTAGAATGTGTGTCTATATCTTAATAATAAGAGCCCCTTCCTGGAGAACAATATAATAGTACTACGGAGCTGACCTGATACCTGATGTCGGAGTGAAAGGAACCTCAAAAGTCAAAACTAAACATGATATACCATTAAGTTGAGCAGCGCTAAGTTATACTTAACTTAAATAGCGCTATCATCCATTAGAGTAGGATAGGACGAGCCGAGGTGGGAGGCGAGAGGAATGCCGCCCAATTAGATAGATTCCGGGTTTGATTCCTCGCAGACACGCGCAGCTCGATGGTGCCCTTACATTTTATAGTAGTTCAGTCCAATTTAGAGTTAATGACAAACTTTGATAAAATAAAATAAATATCCTCACGCCTTCCTACAAGGGTCCCCGAAGGGGTAGGCAGAGGTGTATGGGTAATACCCACACACCCACTTTCCGCCAGAGGTATATTAGGTGCCAACGTGACAGATGGCGAGTCCATCGCCGTTACTCAAGCACGACTATACATACGCCTTTGAAATTCTTCTCAGACGTATGCAGGTTTCCTCACGATGTTTTCCTTCACCGTAAAGCTCGTGGTGTGGCTCAAACTTTGATGGCATTTAAAAATATTTTACGAGGCACAATATTTTATAAATTTTAATATTTTTTTATATTGAATCAATAAGGAATTATAACATTTAAAAAAATATATCGTCATCATGATCATCATCACATAACCTGAGTCCCTAACGGGGTAGGCTAGGTACATACATATATAAAATATATTTAAATTTAAAGCATTTTTATACTATATCATCAAATGGCAAATAAAATACGCGGAGCGCCAGGTGTTAAGCGGTTACCGCTGCGGACGCTTGCAACACCTTGAATGTGATTGAAAGACTGATTATAAATAGCTTAAACCGAAAGCATGTATGAAGAGACCGATGAATGCGGATGAAGCAAAAGAGATTTGTAAGTCTGGAAAGAACTAATGTTCTAGTCTCTCTGCTTTACCAGTGAGGAACTCGGCGTGATGATGTATGTATGATATATATATGTAAACATATATTTAGGTTTGTATGTAACCAAAAAACGTGCACGAATCACTTATGAATCGTAAGCGGTCCGTTAATTAAACGTTTTATTTTTAAAACTCGAGTACCTTAATCAATTACGGGCTGCATGAGATTCGCTTGTTTATTTGCAACCGTTTACTGCGTTTTAAGTGGTATACTTACAATAAAACTCCCAAAGGAACCGGTTAGACGTTAAAGCTATCTGTAGCCACGACAAAAGCGGCTCGTTCTTCTGCCAATTGCACTTCCAGGCTTTGCGCATACGTCTAAAGGTTGAATGGTTGATTTTATAAAAAAAAACTCACCTTTTTGAGGCCTCCCGTGACAAGAGTGCTGGCCAATATTTCGCTCAGCGATAAATCGCTGAGCGAAACATTGCCACGTTGTATGGCTATGCTAAAGCATAGCCATACAACGTGGCAATGCCGCTAGTCTTCTTGGCACCCTTCCGCGTGACACAGATTTGAGACTATTCATATGTAGTTTATATTTATTATAACGTTGGATTATCATATAATTTTTATTTATCTAATGAATTATATCCAGTATTTCGTTTTGCGTTTTGATATTGCGGTCGTATGAAGTAACGCGTACATTTTTGTATTTCATTCTAAGTACACATTTCACATAATAGCAATTGGTTTTAAAGTGGATGGATCTGCTTCTAGAATCCTTTTCTGTTCTCGCTCACGCTATTTTATGACATACCTTTTCCACAACAGATATACAATTCCAATTCATTTATTATAGTGTTTGTTTCGGTGCACTGGAATTGTGACATCTTTAGTGACGTTAAAAAGTCGTGTGAGATGCACAGATACGCTCTCGTATGGTCCAATTAAACGTGTTATCAGCCGACTGCAGCTGGCGCCGAAGGCTCTAAAGAATACCATTCAGTGCTCGAACGAGAAGTGCGATTATTCTGTCTTATTAACGTGCAAAAAAGTTTAAATGATATATATATACATATTCAAAAGTACTATGGTTACTTGGGTTTATAATTCTTTTTATTTTTATTTAGCACAGATGCAATTTGTAATCTGATAATATACGAAAGTCGAATGCTGTTCATTCATTATAAAAACATAAAGATACTGCGTAACGTAAGAAGGCAATGTACCTACATAAGTACATAAACACATATTAAATAATATGCAATTCTATTTAGTGTATTCCTATTGATAAAGCTGCCCACAAGACAGGCCCAGCCTAGTGTGGGAGCCTTAGTAATTAATAATTTTACATGTTCTTTTCTCTACACTGAATGTTTTTATATACAATTACTGTGAAACATGTAACCTTTATGGCAATAAACTTTTTATTATTATTTTTTTTTTATTATTATTATTATTACACTCTACTCTCTGCCTACCCAGTGAGAGACTCGACGTGATGACTCGAATATTTATTGCACTCGAAATATGGAATGAATACTGAACCTAGCAATCGCGCTATGAGTGGCCTGCCTTATCTTGCTAATACACTAATTGCGTACGAGGTGATGCGTGTCACTAAGTGCCTTTAAAATTCCTTGTTTTGTACACTTAGTGATAACAAGAGCTTTTGTGTACAAATAAAAGTAGGACGGGATGGTTGTGTAACTGTTTCTGCTAACATTTCCATACTGATATATATACATTTAACATTATGTACGTCAGTATGATTTTTATGTTCACATTTTACTATAATTAAACTGAAAAAGATTATAAAGCTCGTCTACGAATATTTATATGGTTCTATGAACCATTTTGGATATTAATTACCATTCTGTTAAGTCTGCTTTGTGGCATCCCCATGGATAACTACCCTTTAACAGCACAGTTGAAAGAATTATAAGAATATTAATTGATTTGTAAAGATTTAATCGAAATCAGTGATAATTTAACGTTATCACTGCGTAATATACCATTAGTAATTTATCTCTTTACGCCGAACATAATAATGCACATTGTTGTTTTTTATTGATTTCTATATTTATGCTTTAATTATTATGTTCAATTATATAGTAATTATTTAATGTTCCCGTAATTATATTATTGAACAAAGTACAAATGTCGAAATCAATAATAAGCAATAATGTGTATTATTACATGTTTTTATTAAGCCCTAATTATCTGCGCGCGATCGATAGTAATAGTATGGTAGTTGATTATTGAGGTATCATAACCCATATGGCGGCATTGTGCGGTTTG
This sequence comes from Drepana arcuata, assembly GCA_016069955.1. Classification (NCBI taxonomy): domain Eukaryota; kingdom Metazoa; phylum Arthropoda; class Insecta; order Lepidoptera; family Drepanidae; genus Drepana; species Drepana arcuata. The sequence goes on from JACCPG010000357.1 coordinate 52,659, forward strand.
TAGGGGCGGTTTGACGGAGCCAAGTTATATGTGGTTGTACTCTGTGGTATAATAACTGAAATTAAAGACATATTGATATATTGATAACTAACAAGTCATAGTTAATTAATATATTATAGCGGGAACAGGTATTTAAGATATCTTCACAGACCTAGCAAACCCCTATTTATCGCCCAAGTTCTAACCTACAAACTTGATTTTGCAGGCAGATTTCACATTATGTACTCCAAGTAATAGGAAACAAACGCTCAGGAAGTCTACTTTCTACTTTACAAAAAGCATTAAATTAACTACTCTCTGCGGGTCGGCATTGACGGCTTTCACGACTATTTGATAGCTGGTGGTGTACTGAAATGGAGCACTTATTGATTCTAGTTGAACCAGTTATTTTTTATTGATTTTTTGTTCATAAAGTAAAATCCCTATTAAACAGTATTTTGTTCCAAATACGGAATAAACACTTTAACGACTAAAATTAAGAACAGAGTCGAATAGATGAATTCATTACTAAAAAAAATTAAATAAAACTGTCTGAGAAAAAATCTGAGACGAAGTCCCCATCTTTCAAGTAAATATATATTCGACTAAGAATGTATGCTGTGTCATCTCTACGTCCCTGTATAAAGATGTGTAGATATAGTAGTATATAACAGGAGATTAAATGCAAAGTAGTTGGCAGTTTTCTTCGAACTCAATTCTTTTAATATTTTTTTCACGAGCAGTGGATATAAATAGAGATAGCCATAACGGACACTGTAGGTAGCCGACAAAGCTATCAGATCTGCTATAATATTCGCCGCAAAAGTCTATCTAGATGGGCACATCTTAATAGAGTTCAAAACAAGATATTTTCCTTCAACGCCTACACGCCTGTATAGTTAGCGCATGTGGAACACTCCTTGTGGTATGTTTGTAGCGAAAATAATGCTTCTAATATGATAAATGTGTTTATGATGTTTGTACCTTTTGACGCTAAAACTTCAGAATAGAATTAAATGAAAATTTAAAAATATAGCTTTAACACATGGGTTATTAGTAATTCATAAAAATATTGGCCAAAATATTACGATAAACACGAATTTACGCGGATGAAACCGCGAGTCCCAACTAGTATAGTAATAAATAAATATGAGTGAGGACAGAAATAATGGATATCAAATAAAGCTTAATATCAATACCAAAATAACCCAGGCAAACCCGTGCTGAGCCAACTAAAAGTATTTTATATGCCAGGTACATATATTCTGTCGTAGGAGCGATTCTCACGACTGTTATGAAGTGTAAAGAGCGTGATGGACGACAGAATGTCGTTTTATCGCGCCTCGGGGCTATTTTAGCGAGATGTGTCAAAGTGACTTAATGTACGTGATCTTAAAGTGCTATAGCTTAATGTTATCTGTAACCTGCTTTACACTGCTATTAAAAAGTAACTGAAACGTCATACTGGTTAAATTGACACGTTGTCAGTTCGAAACTCAAATACTAGCCAACGGATTCTCTTGCGTTTTTCATCATTAAACTTTCGCGAAACTTGAGGTCACGTGTTCGAATCCCGCTGAGGGCAGATATTTGTGTGATGAACACGAGCATTTGTACCTTAGTCTTGGATGTCCTATGTATTTATGTTTATATCTATCTATATACGTAAAAATATCGTTGTCTAGTTACCATAACACAAGTTTTCCCTACTTTGGGACTACGTCAATTCGTGTGCAATTGTCCCAGGTATTTATTTATTATTATTATTACTATCATAGGCAGAGTGAAGCACGAGGAAAGCCAAGTGAGTGTGAACCCTTCTAGGAAGGCGTCATGATACACATGTTTTCTTTTTTGATAAAACAGACGTCGGCCTCTGAGCGGAGCGGTGAATGTAGCTCAAAGATGCTATTAACACCAGAAGTGTCACTTGCGCGCCTGTAACCACATTTTGGGTGGTATACATGTGTTATTTAGCTTTATAACGAAGGAACTATCCTTCTGCCGCACAGCCAGTGGACTATTGGTCCAAACTAATCGACAACATCACTATTTGACAGTTGTCAGATCAAAGATGGAGATCCACTAACAGCTCAGCATCTGCACGCTTAGTACCAGTAGCAATCTCTACTATACCGTATTCTGCCAGTATAAAAGTAAATATTTGTGAGGATATTGTGCTACTATAGTTTATCCCAGAGATATACTATATGTCATATGCTATCAGTAGAAATTTATTGCTACTGTATTGCATTGGGTGTAACCATATAAATATAAATAAATAAAATATTATTAGGTGGATCAAAAAACTACACAGAATGTAGCCTTCAAAATGATCTACTTCTAAAGATTTATTGTTCAAATAAACCTACCTACGTCTAAAGAGATCCAGCTATCTCTAGACGTCTCAATCAGTGTACGCTAGTCTTATTATATTACACGCTACAAACAAACCCACTGATGCGATCACAATATCGCTATACTATAATCACAGTAAGAAGGTTATCGACCTATATTCCCGTCATTAAGAATTAACACGCATTACTTCGACTCGCAATCACGGAGCGATTGTCTTGAAGATACGCGGCGAACCGTTCCCATCTGACTATTACACCCCATTCAGATGATAATGAACCTTATCTCGAGGTTGTTAGAGTGTATATAAGTAGGCAAGATACGTCTGCTAATGGTCGCCATCGTCCATGGTCACAAGTTGAAATTAGCCACGCTTCACGGCCGCGGCGGTGCGGTCAGCTTTGTGATGTTCGGTTTCATTTCTTGTCCCTTTAAGGCTTTCACACAATATAAGTAAAGAAAGAAGATTGTACTGTGTAAAATATAAAGACTAGGTGTGGCCCGCTGTTTCACCCGCGTAATTTTTGCTTTACTGGTTTCTGCCCATTAGCATTCGTTGCTTTCTTTCTCGTATATAAATAAATATATCCTCACGCCTTCCCACAGGGGTCCCCGAAGGGGTAGGCAGAGGTGTATAGGTGATACCTACACACCCACTTTCCGCCAGAGGTATATTAGGTGCCAACGTGACAGATGGTGAGTCCATCGCCGTTACTCCAGCACGACTATACATACGCCTTTGAATTTCTTCTCAGACGTATGCAGGTTTCCTCTCGATGTATTCCTTCACCGTATAGCTCGTGATGTGACTAATCACTGTACTTAAGTTCAGAAAAACTCATTGGTACAGTCGGGATTCGAACTTGCGACCTTTGCGTCGCAGGCAACTGCTCGAACCACTCGGCCACCACGGCTTTAATATCCTAATACAGCTAATAATGGTTGTCTTCCGTTCCTTTCTTCCGTAAGATACATACATATCATCACGCCGAGTCCCAAACGGGGTAGGCAGAGAGTATAGAGCGCCAGTTCTCTCTAGATTTACATACCTCTTTCGCTTCGTCCACATTCATCAGTCTCTTCATACAAGCTCTTCGGTTTCGGTGATTAAGATATACTTATAATATTTGTCGACCTATATTATTTGGCAGTAAGTTCGTTCAATTATCTGGTGTTTAAAGAGAAGTGTCTACCGTGAGGGAGTCTGCTTGTTGATATGTCTGAGTATGGAACATTCCAAGTCGTTCAATTCTTGGAAGCCAGCCAGCCAATCAATTGGTAATTAAAACTCCGAACAAAATGTTCGATGTGATGTAATATGCTCCTCTCGCAAGAAATCTCTGTCATGTTTATTTTCTTTGATATTTCGAGACGATCTCGTTATAAATGTAAAGTGAGATAAAATGTCGGATTTAAAAACGCGAAAGGACTTAAGAGATAAATACAATGTTGCATTCTGTTTATACCGTCCATCAGCCGTTGTTCCGTACCGAGCATTGAACGTTAATTTATCTGTGGTTCCTACTTTTAACTATAAATTTACTCTGTGGTATTCTACTGTCAACTGTTACTTATTCTATGGTACCTTCTGTCGGCACATGCTTATTCTGTAGCAACTTTACAGTATGGAGGGAATGGGTCAGAAGAACTGTCTTCTAGGGGGCAGAAATTGCACAAGTTTTCAGTTGTAAGCAGTAAATAGCACGTGCAAAACCCGCCAAAATGGCGCTAGAGTAGCAAGAGGATAAGAAATGAACTCTAAATGGGTTCTGAAATGAAGGAACTGTACCGCCACCCTAAAATAACGCATTTAATGGAAACTTTTAGAAACACGATGAATGTTGTCTTTCCTCTCCAGATAACTGTCATCTCTAGACGTTCTTCATGGTCGAAATATACTACTTACATATCATCACGCCGAGTCCTTAACGGGGCAGGCAGAGAGTATAGAGCGCCACTTCTCTCTAGACTTACATACCTCTTTCGCTTCGCGTACATTCAACAGTCTCTTCATACATGCTCGTCGGCTTCGAGTACTCTTGACATTCCCGTCCTTGAGCGTCCGATTGAAATATACTATTCAGAGGTAACATACAAGACATACCTCTATATACATACATTAATTATGCATGCTCGCCAGTTTCGAGTAATTTAATACCCAATTGTCTTTTTCCACAAGCCGCTTAATAACTTAATTCGCTCGTTATTTGTATATCTTTCTCAGTACTATGAAGCAACCAGAATAATAAAGCTATTATCAAATACTAAAACCTGCTTATGAAGTGCCGAATTATAATTATGAAAACATAATGGTGTACTCATTTTAGTTATTTGGTGATAATTTCATTCATATTTCGGCTGTATTTATTTTTTAGTATAAAGCTTGATAACGTAGTTTGAAACAATGAGCGTGGGATATAAATAACTTTACTCAGTTGTTCGGATATGGATAACAAGTTATTGAAGTTATAAGATTTATATAGTTAGATATAATTTTGAAGTGAAAAAAAAATTCAATGTTTACTTACCGATTTAGCGGTAAATTCTCTACATCACTTTAATGTCAGTGTCAAAATAACTGTCATAACTTTTTGAGCAAAAGTCTGTTGAAAGAAGCAACTAATTTTGGTCTTGAATTGTGACTGTCTAAGCCGAGTATATAGTACTGAGCAAAATGAATAACTTTACGAGTTTATCTACGAGTGATAAACTTGTCACCATGGACCATATTATGTTCTATCATTATAACCTCAAAAAATTTGTAGAGAAATGGTTAATTTGATGGCAATGTTGCTTTTCCTGGGCACATCGATACGTCCAAACAACGACTTTGTGCCGTTAGAAGTTGAGTTCATTATCGCTTTTCATTGTGACAACGGAAGTCAAGTGATTATTCCGTTATCTATTATGGCACTCACGGCCGCATGTAGATTGATATACGAATTACTTTGGAAAAATAACACTATAAGAAAGCGTGGTTAGCTCTAAATACATCAACGAATAATTAGTTCCGAATTTAGAGAACACTCATTCGTTAACAGAAATGCTGGCGTAGAACTAGCGATTCGCCCCGGCTTCGGACTAGTAGTAGAGCATAATAATACTGTCAGCTCATTTCAACAATTACACAAAAAAAAATACAAATTACACATGTGAACCTCTGCCTAACCCTTCGGGGAACCTTATGAGAAGGCGTGAGGATATATTTATTATTGTTTGGGAGCTTATCGCGAACAGACAGACGCGGTGGGGACCTTATTTTATAATAATAATATGTAGTAAATACTAATAATTTTTCTCTCTACGCTAAGTGGGCTTCCCCATTCATATATCTATACACAAACAGGTTGAAAGCAATGACTTTATCTGACCTTAACCCACAGTGATTTATCATACGAGCTGTAGACTGAATGAAAACGTCGTGAGAAAATTCAAAGGCGAATGTCGAATCATCGTCAGATGTCAACGTGACTGCTAACCTAACCTAAGTGTTTCGTGAATTTTGTGGATCTATGCCACTTCAAATCGTCTGGAAACGTCGTATTTAAAATATTTTCATATTGAAATACCAAAGCACTTAAGTAATATTCAGCACGTTAAATCGAACTGATCAAACATTTTATTCAACAATCAAGGACCGTTGCAATCATACATATGACTGCTGAATATATACATACATATCTACATACATAATTATCACACCGAGCCCCTCACGGGGTACGCATGCTCTAGACTTTCTAGGCTTTATTCGCATACATCAGTTTCTTCATACGTCATGCTCGCCGATTTTGAGTCTTAACTGCGCAATGGATTTATTTGTTTAGTATTATATTAAAATACCCAGGGGAGCGAAAAACTGAACGTATCGTCCCTACAGAGATAGGCACAGGTGAAGAGCAAGGGTGTTGCTTTTCCCTTTTTTAGCGAGTCCACCCCATCATGTCAGCGTAAATATAAAAGCTGGACTCTTGTCGGCGTGTCTGATGCATTTCCATCCATCTGCCTCTGTCCAGCGTAATCCCTTTATGACTACGACTTGAGTGACACTTTTCTCATGTCATATTATGCAGTATTTAAACAACTAACTGCGTTGCTATGATAGTTCAGCTTATCGATGTATCAAACAAGAGGTATAATGGATTGATAACAAACGTAGAGTAAGAACTGTAGTCATTAATGGATTTGATAGAGCTGCGGTTCGAATTGATACGCAAGGTCGGCTGCTGACGGCAGTGGCGGCCATTGGCTGCGGTAAGCGCTCATCATTACACACAGCATTGTTTGACAGCAGTGGCGGTACTATGAATGTGCCTATGGATATATATATATATTATAAATGTATTGTGAAGATAGATGTAAAGAGCCGTGGTGGCCGAGTGGTTCGAGCAGTTGCCTGCGACGCAAAGGTCGCAAGTTCGAATCCCGACTGTACCAATGAGTTTTTCTAAGCTTAAGTACAGTGATTAGTTACACCACGAGCTTTACGGTGAAGGAAAACATCGAGAGGAAACCTGCATACGTCTGAGAAGAAATTCAAAGGCGTGTGTATAGTCGTGCTTGAGTAACGGCGATGGACTCGCCATCTGTCATGTTGGCACCTAATATACCTCTGGCGGAAAGTGGGTGTATGGGTATTACCTATACACCTCTGCCTACCCCTTCGGGGACCCTTGTAGGAAGGCGTGAGGATATAATAATAATAATAAATGTATTATTGCTATATCATTCAATAATAAATTTATAAGAAGTAACTGGCGAATTACGTGCACTAATAAAATATTAACAATGCGAATGTGCCTGTCTGTCACTTGTTAGACTGTCGAACTAGCTACCTCGCCAACAGCAGTTGCAATTTTTCACATAACATACATTTCGTAAAGCCTAAAATATTTCTGTCACACTTTCGGTTTGTTTCGACTAAGAACCAAGCTTTCTGTTGGATTTTTACTGGATGTTTTTTGCGATTTAATATGTGAACTTAACCGCGTGCAACAGTTAGTAATAATATATCCTCACGCCTTCCCACAAGGGTCCCCGAAGGGGTAGGCAGAGGTGTATAGGTAATACCCACACACCCACTTTCCGCCAGAGGTATATTAGGTGCCAACGTGACAGATGGCGAGTCCATCGCCGTTACTCAAGCACGACTATACATACGCCTTTTGAATTTCTTCTCAGACGTATGCAGGTTTCCTCACGATGTTTTCCTTCACCGTAAAGCTCGTGGTGTGACTAGTTGACGCAACAGTTAGTATTTGGTAAAAACTAAATGAGAACATGTTAAGGAATTCTTACACTAACACCGTGGCTCGCTCCCATTGATCAGGCCGAGCAATTCGCCAGCTACTATCATAATAAACAGTGCGATCGTACGCGGCGCTTGTTTACAATGCATGGCGTCACTTGCTGCTCGGTTAAGGCGGCATGAACACTTTGATGCGTCTAGCGTTGCCTTCTCCGGCATAGGGTTGGCAAAAAATAATTTTAACATAACGATTTATTTTTTGGTAACACCAATATTGGCATAGTGTTTAACATCTGTCTTATATCATAAGGACAATAAAGTTATCTTTATTTTTAAATAAAGTTAAAGTTAAGTTGATAAATTATGATAATATCTGCTTATATATTTAAATCAAATATGCTAGCTTTTATCAGATGTTTTTAAATATCGCTCAGTGTTAGACACTATCACGGACAATATCATAAAAAAAACTCGTAAAAATATAAAGGTATACTTGTAAAATGTAAGTGTCAACCCTATTAAACATGAAACCACGCAGTTTACATCAAAGGGCCGCTGTAATGAAGTGATAAATAACCGACCGTCACCGCCCCGCTATAAATACACTCATTATACAAGCTTTTACACTATATTCGTATACATACTCACAAAACTCGCTGTCTATATCCTGGTAATAATAGGATAATTTCGCCTATGTCATCGTTTCTCAATCTTTTCATTTCGAGTAAATATGCTTAATTCTAGATCGCCTTAATATTGAGGAGTAAGTTTTCTTACTGGCATCAGTTGGGAGTTATATAGTGCAGTTATATGCTATGCTTGGAGCGACAAGGGTTAATGCTGTCAGATACAAAATTACATCTAAAACAAGAGTTCCTACGGGAAGCAATGTGCTAGCAAGTGGGAATTTAACTCTACTAGCAGTGACCCAATCGAAAGAAAGTTGGCATTTAAATGAGATTGTGTAGATTCTTGACCTTCAACGCATGAGGTAGGTAAAGGCCAAATTTAAGTAGCTACTGAGTATCGTGGTTATGTAAGAAGTATTACTTACTACTCCATCGCACAAATACCACGACCATAATTTATTTGGTGCAATGCTTAAAACTCGTTCCCAAACAATTACTGTTTATACTGGTATTGGATAATTTTGCTATTTCTGAACGACCCGTTGGTCCAGTGGCGCTTGACTTCACGTTTCTCGGTAAGCAAGTTTGGATTTAATATGAAAAATATGGTTTCAACTAACGTATTACTTGAATAGCTCTATAATTTCCAATACATATGTGTATACCTATACGTTATCTTGTGGTAAGAAATTCTGCAATAGGCATGCTCGATATACGGCAACGGACTCGTCATCTGTCAAGATGTGATCTGTCAATTCGATGATCATCTGTCAACTCGGTGATCATCTGTCTAATTGTCATGGTCAAGCATGCATCGTGATCGATGAAACCTTAAATATATCTCCGGTGAAAAGGGTGTAAACACGTCCGTGTAAGAACCTCAGGGTCAAGGGTGGATGCAAAACGCATGATAAACATACTGTTGGTTCATATAATAAAACCTTCTCAATCTAATTCAGCTACTCCGAGAAACAACATGGCAATTTTAAGACTTATTATCTATACCAATATTATAAAGAAGAAAGATTTGTATGTAAGCATGTTTGTAAGGAATTGGCTAAAAAAGTACTGGACCCATTTAAAAAATTCTGTCACCATTTGAATGCTACATTATCACTGATTAATATAGGCTATTCTAATAGCAAGAAAAAAATATTTTATGCCAAAGCCATGAGTTTTTCTGAACTTAAGTACAGTGATTAGTCACACCACGAGCTTTACGGTGAAGGAAAACATCGAGAGGAAACCTGCATACGTCTGAGAAGAAATTCAAAGGCGTATGTCGTGCTTGAGTAACGGCGATGGACTCGCCATCTGTCACGTTGGCACCTAATATACCTCTGGCGGAAAGTGGGTGTGTGGGTATTACCTATACACCTCTGCCTACCCCTTCGGGGACCCTTGTGGGAAGGCGTGAGGATACAAAACGTTTAAAAAATAACTGTCCACCCGTGCGAAGCCAGAACGGGCCGCAAGTGTCGAAATAAATCTGGGAACTCGCGGTGGGTCTACTATAACAGTACAAATAGCGAAATCAATTATCTTTGGTTATTATATTTGGTTTGGTTACTAATTGGTTGTTACTCCTTTGATCAAGAACTCTATATCGGTGCCTTTGATGTCAGATAAGAGTGTCGCGGCAGAGCGTCACATCGTATCTTAGACGGAGATAGGACAATACATAAAAGCCATGTAGAAATAGATGTTAGATTGTGTACAGGCTCTTATACATACATATATATATACAGGACAAATCTGCTCAAATACGCTCCCCTTTCGAGAGCCTTTAGTTTGACCAACACCATGTCTAATGATATAGATATATATCACCAGACCCTGCCGAAACTCGCAGAAACAGTTAGAAAATTCTTAGAAACTATTTGTTAAACATAAGTTTTTAAAGTGTATTTTGTTATATTGTAAATTAGTTTATTAATGTTATTATTATTATTATTTTCTTTTAACATCATATTGGTATACCTACTGTAAGGATGTTAAGGTGTGTGTGTAAATAAATAAATAAATAAATAACTAACTAGATCATATTATGTCATCTACATCAAGAACATGTACCTATTAAAACATCAAGCTAAATCTTAATGGCAATTTGAAAAGCAAGCAAGTCTAAAAGAAACCTTGGAAGATATGAAATCTTCCAATTCCCTATTCTATTATTATGACATATAAATATGCACATTGTTTTTATACAACGTTGTCTTAGTGCTATATACAAATTACAAACAGATTCTCTCACGGGGTACGCCGAGGGAATAGAGCGCTCGGATTACACAGCTTCTTAGTTTTATTCACATCAGTCTCTTCTTTGCTCTCCCCTTTCGAGTACTCTTGAAGTTCAAATCCTTGATGGTTCGACCGATTTGATCCAGGTAGCCGGAACGTGGTCTTCCCTGACCCTTCTTACAGGCCCTTCCAAAAGGCAACGTAATGAACGATGCTCAAAAGGTTTACGATAGCAAGGAGACTGTTCCCCGATAGACGAGAAAAACAAATTAGATAGGATGCACGGCCCATCACAACTCGGTAGGGAACATCAAAAGACGCGCTCGGGCACACTCGGCTATTTTCGGAACACGTCGGTAATTAATTTTTTGTCGCGCCTCGCGTCCTTTGTTGTTAAAATTAAATGTTTGACGAAAAAATACTGTGAACACGATCTTACAGTCAACTGAATAATGTTAATGCTTCAGAGGGTTATCAAAGCCAATCCTTTTAAATTAATACCTAAAGAACAACATAATTTGTAAGTACATACATACATATCATCACGTCAAGTCCCTAACGGGGTAGGCAGAGTATAGAGCGCCAGTTCTCTCTAGACTTACATACCATTTGTAAGTAAGTACTTATTAAGACCCCAAGGAAGTGGGAACATAAGATTTGCTTTAGTATCTCGGGTTAATCTAAGGGAACTATCGTAAATGTTTATTCAAGCAAATATAATTGTTCAACAAATCCAAGAATTTCAACTTAATGCACCAAAGTAAACAAACTTCTCAAATTAATGCCTAGCAACCACTATATCGTGCATGTAGGTCGAGTTACGATAAAGTTCTATTGCCAGGTGATAAGGTCGATTATTGCGGTGTTTGATGGCAAACGATAGAGCTGCGACGGATATCAATGGAAACCCTTGTGCGATCAAAAAACATCCGATACCACTTGGCAGAATAAATGTTTATAAAGGCGACAGTTCAAAGAAGAGTAGATTTTTTATAAATTACACAAACTGTTCCAGAAAATTATATTTTAATGAAGTTTGCGTTCTATCCGGTGTTTTGAGACTTCAAAGGAATACGTCGCTTTATCTGGTAAATTATTTAGTTCGAACGTAGCTACTACTACAATAAAATCTTCTCAATGTAATTCATAGAGATATTATTCGTGCGTAACCTAACGATTTCTCGGATATTAAAACTAATAATACTGCTTCTTTTTCGACGTTTTATAAGTGCCCACCTGGGCCCATGTGAAATAAAAAGATTCTGATTTGATTTGATTTGAAAAAGAAAAGATTGTTCGTTTGTTTGAACGCGTTAATCTGATCCGATTTGATAAATAGTTTTTGCTACTACTTTGCAAGAGTGTGGAAACCGAAATTCAAAGCAAAAGCACAGGTAAAACCACGGGGCGCTACTTTCCTGTAGATACAAGTATTAACATACTTTCAATGTATACTGACAGATTCATTTTACATGCACGTAATGTTATATAGTGTATAGAATTTATGTTTATATTTCCCAACTATATATTTCTTTTATAGCCTGCCATGCCTATCTCTATATCACCTAAAGGTTAACTGGTAGAGAATGCCCTCGGCATTAAGTTCGCCTTAGCAAAATGTTTTGCAGGAAGTTTTAATAAATAAATAAATAATCTTCAAAGACATTTCAAAGACACAAGTAAACATTATATATGTTTATTTGTGTGTGTAACAATATAAAAATATTTAGTTAGCTCGATAAATACATTAGAAAGAACAAGTTGAAGCGTTATCTCTAAAAATTATTTACTTTCGGTAATGGTTTCCTGAAAGTAACACATTAAACTCGAAAATAAATCAACAATCACGAAGTACCTACAAAAATAAACATATTCAATATGTTTGGCCTTAAGTGGAATATCTTTAGTGATGCCGCGGCCTAACCTTTTCCGTGGACAAACACACGTATGTTTGAACACAATTGTTGGCTTCAAACGAAACGTTTGAGAACGAAGAAAAAACTAAACTCTTAAGGTGCGATCTACCGTGCCTTGATGGGATTTGTGCAGGTAAACTATACAGTAGTGTAATCGTTTATAAGAAAAAAGGGTATATTATATTCTATATTTGCTTTTACGTACCTGTTATCTATTTCTATTTGCTCAGGCTAAATCCTATTCAGTGTATTGGTAACCCTGTTTGTTATGATTTGACGTAATTTGGGAACGAAAAAAATATTATCAGTTCGCTCTCAGCTCAATGCAGTTTGTGCATTGAAGCCTGGTTTACGAAATGTTTTCATATTGTTCCAAGCAAACAAATATTTTAATTGTCTTAGAAGATTATGTTACTCTCATGTTTAAAATTATCTAAATTTAACAACAAGCTTCCAAGAAATCTTTACATTTATCACAACACACTGTTCAGCGAAGAGCCCATTGGCCCAGCTTTACACTGACCTAGTTATTGTCCAGCATCACTTGTTTAAAAAAAATAGTTCAGAAACACGATCGCAGCGCCACCTAGCAGTCCAACTGTGAATCTAAACCACTCTTCTCCAAACCTAGCCAATTGGGAGGAGTTCAGACACATACACACTCATAGAAGAATCAATAGCAGATTTATTGACTCGTTAAGATATTCTCGTTCTGTAGGTAGCTATCATCATTATTGTCTATGGTCGGATTCGCAATTTTTTTTCCTTTCATTATTTCCATTGCGACAATTCGCAAATATGTATTGCCTTGGGTTCCATATCATCAAACTTACATACTTACGTTACATATCCATTGTCCTTACCTTCTGCGATGATCGGGTAAAAAGACCAATTCCAACCAAGGTCATGGATACATGTCTTTTTGTTGCCTCCCCGGCAATAATTGTCCGGCCATCAGTATCCGTCAAAAAAACATTCTGAGGCTGTACCAAGATATAAAGAATGCATCACGAATATTTGGACTCACAATACCGCAAAAAGTTAAATTCATCGTAAAATTGTCTTTCGTAATTTTGTGCCATCCTTATTATTAACTTACATCACATCGTCACGTCACATAAAAATAATATTTTTGAGAAACAGCTGTTACTCAATTAATTCCGTTCTTCTTGTTTAGGCTAAAATATTAAAGGATTGTTAATCAAAGGTAGCAAAAATATATCGTATGTCACTAGAAAAATGATCTTCCCTATAAATGCCGATTCGTAAATATCTTTACACTTAAGTCGCCGAAGATTTTTCAGAATAAGCAATAAAATCTAGGCTAGTATCCAAAGTACAAAAGTAGACTGACTTTTATTTATTAGGTGCCAGTCTCAATAAAAAATACCAATAAAATAAAGTACAGAAGTTTATTTTTTTCATTATTCTTATGTTTCTTATCAAACGTAGGTATGTAGTTTTTCTTTACCGTAAAGCCGCTGCGGTGTGATAAAGGTATAGATAGTGCCATCCACAACGACGCGCCCCACTATTATCTCCTAGAGTTCATAGTGTAAGTGGGCAACCTTCCACCAGTGTTTGAGTATTATCGGTACATACCGATTACCTATGAGGGCACACCACAATTAATAGACTGGTCATACTCCCAGCAACCCGCGACCCCCTCGACTAGAAATTGGTGGGGCGCGTCTTTGTGGATGGCACTGTTTATAGGTTAATAATGATTACTTCTGGAGGATAACTAACGCTTTAATTAGCAAACAAGTTCCTAAACAGAATTGTTCCTCTCAAGCTGATTGGTTGTCCTCAGGCCGACAAAAACACGTCTCTGTCGCGACCTTGCCATTGTGTCCGGCCTCACAGGCTTGTCATTTACAGTTTTTTGTTTTAACTTAATGCCTCGCTTGGAAACACTGCCCTTAGTGAGAGAGCCAAATAAACAACCTATGCTATGTTTAGTCTGACAGTAAATTTTACCTAAACACGGTTCGAGAGTTCGATATTTATCTTTTATTAAGCTATTTGAGTCCAAGTAGGGCCAATTGTTTTTGTGTGAGTCAAAAAGTATCCTGCGTATAAAATATAGGCATGAATAAAGTTCTAAATATAATTTTCTCCTCTTTCCAGATGGTGACCTTCGCGGACATCCTGTCGAGCGGGTGTTCAGTCCACGCGCGGTTCCTGCTGTGTTCGGCGTTCGCCCCGCTATGCTCCGAGGAGGTGTCAGGCTCCGTGAGCGCCTGCCGCGCCCTCTGCGAGACCGTCCTCGGCGACTGCAGGGAACAGCTCAAGCTACTCACTCCGCACGTCATGTTGGACTGCGCTGCGTTCCCCCTGCGTGCGGACAGGCGCCTGTGCATGCGCCCGCCCAATGCCAGCGAAACGGAGCCCGAACCGCAACCGCCGTCGCGGTGGCCTTTTCACGAACACGAGATCAGGGAGCACGGCTGCCCACCGGCGCACACTAGAGCCCCCACCGGCGAGCGCTGGCCGGCGTGCGCCCAACACGCTCGGTACACCCAGAGTGAGAAAAGAACCGCGGAAATATGGATGAATACCCTCGCCTGGCTCTCCTTACTGTCGACATCCTTCGCCCTGCTGACGTTTTGCGCGGAGCCGTCGAGGTACAGGTACCCCGAGCGGCCCGCGGTGTGGATGGCGGCCTGCCACGCGCTGGTCGCGCTCGCGTACGTCACGCGCGGCTGGCTCGGGGCCAAGCCGGTGTCGTGCGCCGGCGCGACGCTCGCCGTCGACGGCTTGGCGTCGCCGACGTGCGTCGCTTTCTTCTCGCTGACATACTACTTCACACTGGCGGCGGACGCGTGGTTCGCCAACGCCTGCGTCGCGTGGTACCTGACGGCGGCCAGCGAATGGTCGACCGAAGCGTTGGAGCGAGCCGCGGCGTACCTGCACGCGGTGGCGTGGGGCTGGGCCGGGGCGTGGACCGCGGCCGCGCTGGCGCTGCGGAGGGTCACGGCCGACGAGCTGACGGGCACCTGCGGGATATCGGACGCGGCCGCCGCGGCGCTCGCGGGCGTGCCGCGGGGCGCGCTGCTGGCCACGGCCGCGGCGCTGGGGCTGGGCGCGGGGCCCGGCATCGTGCGCGTGCGCCGGGCGCTGGACGCGCGCGGCGCGCGGCGCGTGGGCAGGCTGGCGGCGCGCGCGGCGGCGGCGGGCGCGCTGTACCTGGCGCTGGCGGCGGCGGCCACGGCCAGCGCGGCGGGCCCGGCGGGGGCGGGCGCGGCGCGCGTGTGCCTGGCGCTGGCGTGCGGCGCGGCGGCGGGCGCGTGGGCGTGGTCGCGCAAGTCGGGCGCGGTGTGGGCGCGCGCGCTGGGCGTGCCGCGCAAGGCGCCGTGCTGCGCGCCGCCGCTGCTGCGCGCGCAGCACCCGCACTACAAGGGGCCGCTGCCCGTGTCGCGCGTGTGACGCTCCATACTGAGCGTGGACTGGTGCCTCGTCCGGTGACCGAGGACGTTAACACTATGCCTTCCGTGAAGGCGCTCTCGTTATTATTAATGTGTACAGACTTGTAAATAGTGTAAATTCTATTAATATACTGTTGTTTTTTTACATAAAACTCTTGTTTTTGTTAAACACCTTTTATTGATGAATTTTTAAACAAATGTTTATATTACACGGCTGTTGGTGAACACGACTATACAAAGTAAACATCCCATAATTACACAATTACATAGCTCCTCATAGTTTTACATATCGAACCCTCTAATATTTAACATCAGGTATATGAAATCTCACGCATAAATATATATAATACTAGAAACCTCAGCGCTCCGATTTTGCATTCTACTGTATACAGATATATCGACCATCCATCCAAATGCACACAAAACCTTTTCTCTGCAATATATAACGTCAATAGTTTCGGGTGCTTACTTTAGGCACCCGTAGATCCTACTCTAGTATCAGGCTCGGTAGACACTTAGTATGATAAATATAGATCTATAGCACATACTGAATACTATTGGCATGCAGGGATTGTACAGGCATGTTTAAAGGGATTGTACAGTGAAACTTAAGTACAGTGATTAGCTTTACGGTGAAGGAAAACATCGAGCGGAAACCTGCATACGTCTGAGAAGAAATTCAAAAGGCGTATGTATAGTCGTGCTTGAGTAACGGCGATGGACTCGCCATCTGTCACGTTGGCACCTAATATACCTCTGGCGGACAGTGGGTGTGTGGGTATTACCTATACACCTCTGCCTACCCCTTCGGGAACCCTTGTGGGAAGGCGTGAGGATATATATTATTATTATTATTTAAACAGTGGTAATAAATATTTAAATCGACCAAACAATAATAAATAACAATAACATTTACAACAAATACATTTTAAACATAACCAAGAGCAGAATTTTCAACTAAAGCCGAATACCTGTCACCCACTGCCTCTTAATGATGTCAATATAAAACAAACCTTAACCCAGATGGCATAAGGCAAATTTTACACCACTAGCGTGGCCAACAAGCAAGCTGCCCGCTTGTAAGAGACTGCCTTATTACGAAACTAATTCCTAAAAAAAATAATTTTATATACAAATTAATATCTGGGCGTCACAATATTATCGCGTGTTCCGCCGTGGGGGAGATGATATGATTTTACAGTGTTTGGTACTACATGTGTGGTGTGTGTGTGTGTGTGTGTGTGTGTGTGTGTGTGTGTGTGTGTGTGTGTGTGTGTGTGTGTGTGTGTGTGTGTGTGTGTGTGTGTGTGTGTGTGTGTGTGTGTAATAAATGCTTATTTCCTTTACTTGGCAATTTGTGAAAAGATGTGTTCAGTAAAAATTAGAATTCTGAATAATTATATTTTCCGACTCTACACCCCCAAAATACAATCAATACTACTAGGTTATGCTTGAAGCTAAGTTGGATATAGGTACGTATAAATAATATATACTATAATATACATTGAACATCTTTATATATATAAAAATTATGATTTCTACTACATACATCCATAAATTAAGTGGAAATATCGACCTTATTGGCATCGATCTAAGGATCAATTTCCTTACCATGTCTACAGAATGGTCGCAATTTTGTCGCATTGACGTTACGATAGGAAGAGGGAAAATTGCATATCTTGAAATTGAATCACGAATACATTGCATAAAATCAATATAATATATCATTAGTACAAAAATATGCAGCCTTCCGGTGACCGCTTGCCAGCGGGTGAGCTCAACCTTATCGAGAGGACAATGTAACAAAATTACGATATATAGTTGATAAACGCCTGTAATAGGGCACTTGGCATTGTGTACAATACCGGACTACACATAGAGACTACATTCGCTTGATTACTTTTTATATATTCCTGACTCTTACAACCAAGTGCCTACGTCACACTCTCGCTAGCCTTCCTGAGTCGACATCAGCGTGTCAAACACCTCAGAACCGGGGACAGTCATCTCGTTAGTGGACCCAAAGTAGCTGGAAAAATTGAATATGCCAGAGTCAGGCCTTACGTTATCGGTCGATCCAAATTGAGCTTTATTCTTGTGCAATGGGGTCGTATTTGCACTGAGAGACTTCTTATCGAGGCCGGATAGTAAAGGACTGCGTAACGACTCGGGATCTAAGCTTCTTCCGTCGTCTATCATTGGAGCTTCTGGGTCGTATAATGTTGCCTCTTTGGTCGATATTTCCTTGGCATCGTTGTATGGGTTGGTCAGATATTCTGCGTACAATTCACACTGCTCAGTTGGTTGATTTTGTATTATGGGCTCTGTCGGGGCGGAATAGAGTTCAGTTTTGGTTTCCATGTACCCTGGCGCTTGCTGGAGCTCCGTGGTGGTCTGGGGATACAGAATCGGCATTTGTGATTGTATCGATATGCCAATTGGTGTTGATATCATCTGAAAACGAGAATTAAATTATAAGTATATTGTCTTTACACAGTATAAAACTAAATCACTTGCGCGTCTGTGCACTAAGATATTTTCATCTACTAATAGATAAGAGTGATTAAAAAAGAATGTTTATATATTCCTTACGCATGGCCACAAGGGTCTCCGAAAGCGTAGGCAGAGGTGTATAGGTAGTACCCACACACCCAATTTCCGCCAAAGGATATATTTTATGTACCAACGTGACAGAAGGCGAGTCCAACGCCGTTACTCAAGCACAACTATGCATATGCCTTTGTTTTGCTTCTCAGACGTATGCAGGTTTCCTTTCGACGTTTTCCTTCGCCGATAAGCCGTCGTATGAGTAATCACTGTAGTTGAGTTCAGAAAAACTGATTGGTACAGTCGGTATTCCAACTTGCAACCTTTGTGTTGCAGACAACTGCTCAAACCACAGATACTAATAATAAAGTTTAATATAGTAAGCAGATTTTAATGTACCTCATTCAAGGGTTGCAAGAGCACAGATGAAGTCAGCCCTGTTTGATCGTACAACTGATTTCTAATTGGCACCATGCCGCATATTGGCGTCGGCGCGACCAATGTTGGCGTGGCCATTGGCGGAGTTTGGCCCATGTTGACTGGCGAGCCCATGGCCGGCACCAATATTGGTGATGGAAGGGATGTTTGGATTTGGATTGGGTGCTGGGAGTTGGTATTGGTTATTGGTAAAATGGTTGCCGTACTGGGGATGGGGACCAGGGTTGGCATCGTTGTGGGTAGCGGAGGCATGTGGCTCGGCAGGTTCAATGTTGTCTTGGTGATGTCCTTGGCTGCAAAGTTGAAAAAGAAATAGTTACGTAAAATTATGATTGTTTTTTATGGTCACTTATGTTTATTTACTTCATATTCAAAAAAGAGCCGTGGTGGCCGAGTGGTTCGAGCAGTTGCCTGCGACGCAAAGGTCGCAAGTTCGAATCCCGACTGTACCAATGAGTTTTTCTGAACTTAAGTACAGTGATTAGTCACACCACGAGCTTTACGGTGAAGGAAAACATCGAGAGGAAACCTGCATACGTCTGAGAAAGAAATTCAAAGGCGTATGTATAGTCGTGCTGGAGTAACGGCGATGGACTCGCCATCTGTCACGTTGGCACCTAATATACCTCTGGCGGAAAGTGGGTGTGTGGGTGTTGCCTATACACCTCTGCCTACCCCTTCGGGGACCCTTGTGGGAAGGCGTGAGGATATATTATTATATTTATATTCAAAAATATTAAAAGATAAAATAAGAATTTTATTTTGAGTAATGCTAATTATCAAAAAGGCAAAACTACAAGAATTTAGTCTGTCTTTGGCAACCTTTAAAACGAGCCTAAAAATAATCTTATAAATTACAACATGTAATTAAAAAAACAAAGCTAAGTAAACTTAAAAACATACGTAATATACTTTTCACTTGGAAATAAATTTGAGTGCTCACGCAACAGGTGCGGATACCATCCGCACAACTTCACATAAGATTTATCTGGTCGTCGTAAATTCCATCATAGTGTTTTAGTTCAGCGTAGAGCTTATCTGTAGTAGCAATTTATTCCAAGTTCGAATTCCGACCGTGTGTTTTGTCGTGGTCTGAGTTTTACTGACAAATCGCCAACTTTACGGTGAAGAAAAACAACGATAGAACCCGCATAGGTTTGAGATGATATTGAAAAAGGTGGGTGCGTGGGTACTAGATATATATATGTATATATTCTAGCAGTCCCGCTCAGCTTCGATCGGATGAAAACAAAGTAGTTCTAGAAACACGATCGCAGCGCCACTTTAAGGGTACAATTGTGAATCTAAACCATTCTCTAATCCATTTTAACACACAAAAAAGTTCATCAAAATCCAGTCTTTTAGGAGTTACATACACACGAACACGAATTATATATATAATATATATAATAATATATCCTCACGCCTTCCCACAAGGGTCCCCGAAGGGGTAGGCAGAGGTGTATAGGTAATACCCACACACCCACTTTCCGCCAGAGGTATATTAGGTGCCAACGTGACAGATGGCGAGTCCATCGCCGTTGCTCAAGCACGACTATACATACGCCTTTGAATTTCTTCTCAGACGTATGCAGTTTTCCTCTCGATGTTTTCCTTCACCGTAAAGCTCGTGGTGTGACTAATCACTGTACTTAAGTTCAGAAAAACTCATTGGTACAGTCGGAATTCGAACTTGCGACCTTTGCGTCGCAGGCAACTGCTCGAACCACTCGGCCACCACGGCTGTTTATATATATAAATATTAAAGTAACCTCCTTAACATAAAATACCTTGCGGGAACAGCTCCTCCTTCAAGTTGGGCAGGAACTCTCCTATCTTCTCCCACGTCATGTACCACAGTTCGTTGTAGCCATCACCGTTGCTGAATATCTAAAATGTTATTGGCTTGTGTTAAGGTTCATATTCCATTGCAATAATAGAGATAACTCAAATACGGTGTGCGGTGTGCAGTGGACATTGTCATACTAAGTAAGACATAATTTTTTGAACCCGCTATTTAATATTATTTAATGAAGAGGTAATCTATTCGAAAGTATGTTTTTGGAAGAAATAATTCCACGTTCTAACCAACTAGATTGAATTGATCGAACACTCAAGAATGGGAAAGTCAAGATTACTTTAAACCGGCAAGCATGAATAAAGAGCCGGAACCGGAACAAAAACATTATTTATGTTATTTTGAAATTATGTACATGTATTTGGTCCTTCAAGCCGAATATATATAATGTTTTTATTTGTTTATTATTCAATGTTTTCAATCATGAGCAAACGCATTCAGTGTACAAAATTTACTGCTAAGTAGAAAAGAAAAGGAAAGGGAAAGATAGTGGTTTAAAATAATGTTGGGATAGTTACCCTAACAGAGTCCATGACGAGAATCATATTCTTGAGCGACTCGAGCGCAGCCTCGGTGAGGGGGTCGTCGGAGTGCGCCGCTATCAGCGTGCGCTGCACCTCGATGACACGCGCCCACAGCGCGGGGAAGGAACTGCGCGGGCTCAGCGCCGACAGGTGCTGCAGGAACACCTGGGGGAGGGACAGCATCACGTGCGGCTCCAGCAGTTGTGTGGGGGAAGGCAGGGCTATCTTGCAGATGATGGTGCTAGCGCAAGCAGCAGCCGGCGTGTGGGGGGAGGCAGGGCTACCTTGCACATGATGGTGTTGGCGCGCGCGGCCGTGTCGGGGCGGCGCGGCAGCAGCTCCAGCAGCGGGAACAGCACGTCCAGGAAGCAGGCGTGCCAGCCGCCACCGCCCATGGCCGCCAGCCCCGGCGCCAGCAGCGCGCGCTGGAGGTACGCGATGGCGCTGTTCGCCACCTGACACACCGCATTGGACGCTCACTGCTCACACACAGGTACCGAGGCAAGGCCACTACACATGGGTTCTTTCCTCGTGAAGAGGTATTGCAAACGAGTTAATGTTGTGTATGTCCTCAAAGCAAATAAAAAACATTTTTCAATATTGAATTTTTTGTGCCAATCGCACAGTGCTTGGTAATGTGGCAAATGATGAGCACGCGATAAAGAACTCACCTGTTTCCGTCTGTCCGTGCAGAACTGTGCGATCCCTTGGAGCAGCGGCTTCCACGCTACCTCCCACAAGTCGTAGTCTTCAGCACCTGTTCAAATATTACAACTTATCTACCTGCTCAGAAATACCACAGTACCCAAAATCATATATAACTTTATCAAACCGGGAACTGAAACAAACTAGAACCAAATGTGTCTTAATAGATAACAAACTTTTGTATGTTGTGTCGAGGTACCATCCATCCAATCCTGCAGCTAAAGTTTGAATTCTGACTGTACCATTGATTTTTTATGAACTAAATACAGTGATTACACTACGAGCTATACGGTGAAGGAAAACATCCTGTCATCCTGTGGACACCTAATAAGTGTACTGAGATGAAATGAAGTAGTTACCTTGTGTCTGGTCGGCTTCATCTCGCCACCACTTGAATATCTGTGCGGTGCGGCTGTGTAGGGTGTGCATCAGGTCTAACAGCTGGAACAAATAATTTAAACTCAGCATCGTTATATCCTCTTTTTTGTGCTGAGAGAGAGAGAGAGAAAAAGCTATGAAGCGATACTTGTTCCTCCGATAAGTAGTGGTGAAAAAGTCGTGGTGGGCGAGTGATTCCAGCAGTTGCTTGCAACATCAGATTGCAAGTTCGAATCCTGATTGTAGTACCAATGATTTTTTCTGAACTTAAGTATTTGAAAACATCGAATGGAAGCCTGCATACGTTTGAGATGAGATTCAAAGGCGTATGTATAGATAGACGTGCTTGGGTTACGGCGATGGACTCGCCATTGGCCAAATATATCTTTTGCGGAAAGTGGGTGTGTGGGTACCACCTATGTACCCCAGCCTACCCCTTCGGGGACCCTTGTAGGAAGGCGTGAGGATATATTATTCAAGCAGTGGTCACCTGTATGCTGACCAAGTGGTACTCGTCCAGGGTGTCGGCCTCCTCATCGCTGGAGTCGTCGTACCCGCGGCGGCGCGCCGAGCTCGGCCTGGACTTACCATCGCGAGATTTGCCCGACTTCTTGCCTGGGGAAATACATAATATTACGAAATATTGTTGACGGACTGACACTAAACACAATTGCTCATACGTATATATGGCGCTCTATTCTCTCTACCAACCTTGTAAGGAATATACTTTCAAAGTACATTTTTAAACCTCTCTAGACTCTATAAAAAACATTTTATTAATTATATGGCAGACATGGAAAAGTTATATATAATAATAATAATTATATATCCTCACGCCTTCCCACAAGGGTCCCCGAAGGGGTAGGCAGAGGTGTATAGGTAATACCCACACACCCACTTGCCGCCAGAGGTATATTAGGTGCCAACGTTGGAAAAGTTTACCTCAAATAATGTCATTGCCATACAGATTATAAACAGCGAACGCTAACAGCAAAGGATTTTGTCTGGAGCCGCAGATAATTCATCTACAGTTAAGCATTACCTAATATTATTGACGATTGCCGGCACGTAACTTGAGCGCTACACGTTAGAGATGGACATACTAAAAGAGAAGGCAGAGGGATTAGAGAAAGGGGAATTAATGAGAAAGGGCTGGTAGGGATGCAAGCTGGGCTGATCAGGGCGCGGCTCGAGGCGGGGGGAGGCGGGGGGAGGCGGGGGGCGTGCTTACCGCGCTGGATGGTGGCCCGGGCGAAGAGGCGGCAGGCGCGCACGGCGGCGCGGCAGTTGTAGGGCGTCACGTGCGCCACGTCGCGCACCACCAGCGCCAGCGCCTCGCAGCAGCGCGCCAGGGCTGCGCCGCGCACGCGCCCCGGGGCTCCGCCCTCCGCGCCCACCTGCCGCACGCACGTAACTCACTTGAGGCAACACGACTAAGTCCCAAGGAAATCTTGTTCGAAAGACGTAATTTGTATTGTCTCTCGTAGCATGAGTTCCGGGAACTTTTGCTACTTAACCGGGCAATGGCCAGACCTAGGCCTCCAATTTAATGTGCTAAGCAATACAGCTCAAGGCACCCTCTGTGGGATACAAGGGAGGTGGGCTTGTTATTTTATTTAAATATTTAGGGGCGAGATTTGCGCGTCTGTTTCGGGGAGAGAGTCGTAATTGCGTGGCGCGACGCAAATATTGCAAATTCAGACTGTACCACTTTTTATTTATCCAAACATATGCATTTGTATTATATAATATGAGTAGTAGCATAAACTCGATATTAAATAATTATTCTTAAGATAGTGTTATAATTAATATTATCAATATTTAAATATTTTGTATGCCTAGCGGCGGAACATAGCACCTATACCTGTGTCATTTAATACCATCTTATTTTCTATGTTCACGAAATAAATTATTTGATTTGATTTGATTTGATTCAGTAATTAATCACACCACTTGTTACGCTGGAAGTAAAGATCGAGAGAAAACCTAAAAATGTTTGAGATGAAATTCTAAGTCGTAAGTATAGTCTCGTTTGAGATACGAACTCGCCAACTGTTACGTTGACACTAACCTGTATCTCCGGC
Source organism: Drepana arcuata (assembly GCA_016069955.1). NCBI lineage: Eukaryota > Metazoa > Arthropoda > Insecta > Lepidoptera > Drepanidae > Drepana > Drepana arcuata. The sequence goes on from JACCPG010000357.1 coordinate 76,986, forward strand.
GAAAAAAGGATATTTTACTACATACCTCGGATACCTTTGTAGGAAGGCTTGAAGATATAATATAAATAATAATATATACCAATATCCAGCCCTGTGCTTGCGGCGATTGAGACAGTTCGCTCTCTGAGGACACGCTCGTGGGGCGTCTGTCGCTGGTCTCGTCCTCAGATCCCTCCGAACGACTCGACGCTACAAAATAACGTCATATATGTAGTTTTATTTTTATGTGGACTATATATACAAGGAGCAGATATAATTTAAATAATTTCAATACTAATTAAATCATTATGACGAAAATATTGCTGTTGTACATATATGTGTATAAATTAAACAAAGTCGGGTTATTTATAACTCATGAACGGGTGGACCGATTATAATAATCTGTGATTCATTGGGTTCGTCCAATCCGAGAGTAGCAGTATAACTATTACAATAAAGGAATGATTATCGTTAATACAGCTTATTTCATGTTAAAGGTCCAGTTTTTTTACGATCTGGAGCATCCATGGGCGGTAATCGTTTACCATCAAGCGGGCATTAGCATTAAGGGAAGGCTTTTGTGTCATCTTAGTGACATAAAGAAATGATGTAGGTGTTTTTCTTCAGTGTGTGTGTGTGTATACGTGTGCGTGCGTGTTCATCTGTGTGTGCGTGTGCATGTGCTTGAGCGAGCGTGCATGTATGCGTGCGTGTACGTGAGTGTTTGTGTGCATGAGCGTGCGTGTGTGCGTGCGTGTGCGTGTACTGGAGTGTGCGTGCCTGTGCGTGAGTGTTTGTGTGCATGAGCGTGCGTGTGCGTGTGCGACTCACGCGTGGCGAGCGTGGCGTGCGCGTCGGGCGGCCACACGCCGGCGCCGGCGGCGCACAGCAGCGCGAACACCACGTCCCAGTCCGCGGCGCTGTGCACGTTCTGCGCGGACGTCTTCACCAGCTCGTACACGCCGCATGAGATCTGCACAAAACACACATAGATTTATCTTTATTTTAAATATTATTTTGATTCAATAAAAAAATATGTATATCTTTCGCTTTCTTTCATTATAATTTTAAATGTATTATAGTAGATGGTATATATTTTATATGTATTTATTAATGTTATTATAGTAGATGGTATACATTTTTATGCTATATAACACTCGATGGTGTCGGTCGAATAATGTGAAAGGTCAACGGCAAAATCAAGATTACAAGTCAAATAGTTTTGGCCCAAGCTTACATAAAGCGATTAATCTCACCGCGAGTTGTACGGCGAAGAAAAACGTCGTTACAAAACCTTAATACGTCTGAGAAGAAAATGACATACGTAAACATGTAGTCGTGAATGAAAAACGGCGACAGACTCGCAACCTGTCACGAAGGTACCTAATCTTTAGCGATAGGGACAGGCCCCAGGTGTTGCCCCCCGACCCCCCGCCTCACCAAGTGCGCCTGGTGGTAGAACAGCCTGCGCGGCAGCTGGAACAGCACGGCCAGGTGGTGCAGCACTCGCGGCGCGCACTGGTGGCAGCGCATCAGCCGCGCCGCCGTGCGCAGCAGGCACGTCAGCGCGCGCGCTATACACACACACACACACACACACACACATACACACACATTTATAACACAACTACCTTCCGCGGCTTCGCCCGCGTGGAATTCGAGAAAGTAGCTTATGTATTTTCCTGCTAGAATCGGTTCAGGTTCAGCCGCTATGCCGTGAAAGAGCATCATACATCATAATATTAGAACTTTGAATTTTCGAGTTTAAAAAAAGGCCGTTTTGGCGTGAAATAACCGCAAACATCCAAACTTACAAACTTTCACATAAGTCTTTGCACACGGCGGGAACATCCCCGCTAGTATCGTTGTGCATCCGGGCTTTATATAGGCCAAGAGTAGGTATCCCTTACTTATATAAAATCTTTCAAAGCTGACTTTGGGTGCGTTAATTTGGAGCCCTATTTGTAATCGTTTTATAGGTTTTATTATTACATTTCTGAATATATTGTGTTCTACACATACATATATAAGGATACTAGCTTATGCCCGCGGCTTCGCCCGCGTGGAGTTCGAGAAAGTTGCTTATATATTTTCCTGCTAGAATCGGTTCAGCCAGTAAGCCGTGAAAGAGCAACATACAAACTTACGCCTTTATAATATTAGCAATATTTACCCAGTACTTGTGAGTCGCGCCCCGCCGCCCAAATGACAACAGACCGAATATGGGGCCCGGCATCGTCCCACACAGACAGCAAACGGTCTCTAGAAATAACATTAAGCTCGTTAACACGACCTGAACAAGACCCGCAGTGGCCGAGGGGTTTAAATAGTCCCCTCGGAAGCAATTAATTATTCTGAATTATTATTGAATTAGTAGTTAGTTTCAACTGTTCTTTGTAAATATTATTAATTGTTGTTATTGTAAATAAAATTATTCTGAAATATATAGGTACAATTATTAATAAAAGTGACTAAGTACAATGTATTGATGCTAAAAGAATATTTTAAAGTAAAACAAATGAAATCAAAAAATCTTTTCTTCGTTTTCTCGAATTATCACATAATTTCCAACTAACTGTTGCAAGCGTCCATAGGCGGCGGTGACCGCTTACCATCATGCGGACCGCATGCTTATTTGGCACCATCCTCACAAACTTTCACATTTATAATATTAGCAGAATCATTGGCATTAATATTGCATATTTTTTTTCAAAAATTAAATACCTATTTTGTATGAGTGTCTGTCCCAGCAACTCGAGGAAGAATATTGTGATGTCTTCCAACAGGGGGTTCAGTTGCAGGCTCTCAGCGTCTGGTGGTGTGCCCACTGCTACCATGGCTCGCACCAACTCCTACGCAGATTTATATACATATACAGGGTGTGTTAGAATTAGAAGATGCGTCAGTATCTGAAATATAGTGATAGGGGGAAGATGATGATGAAGTTGAAACATTTTTTTCAACACAGATGTTGCAAGTTTTAGTCCCAACTTTGCGCTTAAGTACCTACAGTGATTAGTCACACCACGAGCTTTACGGTGAAGGAAAGCGTCGAGAGTAAACCTGTTTTTCACCATTGAAATTCAAAGACAAATATACTGTGCTCGAGTAACGGCGATGGACTCGCCATATATCACGTTGGCACATAAAATATTGTATATAATATTTCTGGCGGAGGTTCGGTATTCTACACACCTCTAAATACCGATACCGATAGAGCCGTGGTGGCCGAGTGGTTCGAGCAGTTGCCTGCGACACAAAGATCGCAAGTTCGAATCCCGACTGTACCAATGAGTTTTTCTGAACTTAAGTACAGTGATTAGTCACACCACGGGCTTAACGGTGAAGGAAAACATCGAGAGGAAACCTGCATACGTCTGAGAAGAAATTCAAAGGCGTATGTATAATTGTGCTTGAGTAACGGCGATGGACTCGCCATCTGTCACGTTGGCACCTAATATACCTCTGGCGGAAAGTGGGTGTGTGAGTATTACCTATACACCTCTGCCTACCCCTTCGGGGACCCTTGTGGGAAGGCGTGAGGATATATCTAAATACCCGTTCGGGGACCTTTAAATATAGAAAGGCGTATAACGCTAGCTAGTACCCGTTAGTTATAGGTCATGGCGTATAGGGATGTCAAAGGGATCCTGACGTCGAATCAGAGACGTCACTTCTTTCAGTTTCGCATAGCTTGGGGCGAGACCAAATGAGTGGATTTAGTACCAAATAAACAAGAATCAACATAACTATCGTTGGTCAAAAAGTCACCACACCTGCAAGCTCTCCAGCTGTAGGAACTTGGTTTCCGTGATGAGCAGCCCGGGGAAGTTACACTTCGCGACGCAGTCTTGCGCGATGTCGATCAGGGCTTTCTCGTGGGGGGTGGGAGTTCGAATACCTATGCATAAACAATTAAGCTTTGCTTAGTTAGAGGCTACTGGCACCAGTGGTCATCTTATATTTTTTATACTCTCGTCTTCGAAAAAAACCGAAAGGGCATCTCGTGAATTGAAATGCGGTACTACGCAAACACAGCTGGTGGCACCTTCCATCAGATACGGCAAAGGCTGGAGTGTTTCTGATTCGGGGAATGGACTGGAGAGGTTCATACAATTTAAACCTTTAACTTTAATGACTAAACTGATATAGGTCAACTTTTCCGTCATTGCCACACAAACTATAGATAGCGGATAGCGTGACCGCTAACAGAAAAATGTTTTGTCTAGAGCCGCGGGAGTATCACTTGTAGTTAATAGAATGTACATCACGGAATGCTGCAAGGATGTGAAAAGCTTCCTGCAGCATCGGCGACGCGTGAACAATATCACTTGTGTTGCTAGCGTTCATAGGCGGCGGTAAATGTACCTTAGTAGTGTAAAAAATCAAGAGCTTTAATCTAAGCATTACGAATTTACTATAGAATAAAAAAATATATAAATCTCTTTTAATATATATATATATATATATATCCTCACGCCTTCCCACAAGGGTCCCCGGAGGGGTAGGCAGAGGTGTATAGGTGTATATCTCTTTTAATCCTTTTAATAAATAGGTAACATAACTTGTTAAAAGCCATCCAATTGATAGAATAGACTTTTCTACAGGCCCTGCGTCCACGTAATCCGTTCACTTAGTCCGGCATTGATTACGTCACAAAGTTTCAGTATCGACCCGCTAGATGGCGAGCGTGTGCAAAGGTCACTGACCGGTCTCCCCGAGCGCGATGTAGGAGTAGATGCTGGACAGCAGGCCGGCCTCGGGCCCGCGCGCCTCGCGCAGCAGCGACACCGGGCCCCCCGCCAGGTAGTCCTCCACCTCCACCAGGCACTGAGCGCACACACTTGTTACCATCCACCATACCACGGGGACAGACTCTAAAGTCAAACTCATGCGTATAGTCTTGTTATGGGTACCATAGACAACAAGCACAAGTAAAATTTGTGCGTTATTTATTTATATGTAAGTTATTTATAAAAGACGGTCTACTAATTAATTATTATTCAAGTCGAAACGTTTAAAAATATAGATGTTATCGTTAGAAAGAACACATTTAAAACGTTGGAGGCCTTAAAGATAGCGATCACGCTTGGCTGTTTATCAGATAAAGTAACCTTGGGCAGCAGGTGTCCCAGGTAGAGCGCGCGCGTGATGTCCAGCAGCGGGCGCCAGGCGCGGCGCAGGCCGTCGGCGTGGCGCGCCGCCACCACGCACGCGCGCCGCAGCGCTGCCTGCGCCTTGCGCGCCTGGCCCAGGCCCACGCCTGAGCAATGGCCGGCTCATACACATACAGCCCCGACACTATCCCCCGCCTTCCCGCGGGGGGAAACACCTTGCAACTTTATGCTTCGTAAGGATTATCAGAAAAACTCTGTGCTATATAATAGAGCTTGCAATCTCTGTTTTGCAGGCAGCTTCTCGAGCCACTCGGTAACCGCGGCTTTTCGACCGCCAAAACACTATTGAAACTTATATTAGAGCCGTAGTGGCCGAGGGATTTAAGTCGCGTGGGAAATCGACAACGCAAATTCGAACGCTTGAGAAGAAATCATTCCATCGTACGTGCCGTAGATGCAACGCTCACCGATGGCGATGTAGTTGGTGTACTGGAGCGCCAGCAGGCCGGTGAACTTGCAGAGCGTGAGCGTGAGCGTGTCCAGCGAGATGGCGTCGGGCGGCAGGCGCGCCACCAGCGCGGCGCAGCGCTCCAGCCCCTGCAGCGCGCGCAGCGCCGCGTCCCCTCCCCCTCCCGCTGGCCCTCCCCCAGCCCCTCCCTCCTCCTCCGCCGCGGGCGGCGGCGCGCGCTCGAACGCCGCCGACAGCGCCGTCACCTGTTACACACACGCCGACACACTCACTCGCTACCCACTGGCTACACGGCTAACGCTAATGACGATTCACCCCGAGTTACGAATATGAGTCATAAGAGAGAATGTATTTTTTATATACCACAAGAGTGCCTAACAGGCATACGGCCCAACCGATGGGAAGCAGGACTTCTATGAGATTATAAGGTCCTGTCCCAGTCGGGCAGCTCTAAATTCGAACGGAAAACCCCGTTATGCCCTACCTCTCTTAATATATATAATATAAAAAGTCCCCCCTTGAGCGGGGGCAGTGTAGCAGTGTAGCAGTGTAGCAGTGTAGTACCGTGGGCGGGCAGGCCTGCGCGAAGAGCGCGGCGTGGTGCGGCTGTGGGCGGGCGGCGGCGCGGTAGCGGCCGGCGGGCGTGGCCCCGCGCCGCTGCAGCACGCGCCACAGGTACGCCTCGCGCACCCCGCCCACGTGCTCCGCCGGCATCACCATCTCTTCGCTCCTACCGAACATAGCTCACGTTAACTACACATACTATACAATTGCGCGTTTCTGGACCGCGTCAAAAGGCCCTAGCTGGTATCCAGGGGCTCCAGCCCGCAGGTGGCAGCAGTACTCCATATGTGGCCGAACTTGCGACTTATAAAGTTGCAGCCTTTGTTGCGATGTGAAGTACTACTTAGCTCTGTTGAGCACACCGAGCTTCCTCGACGCCAGCTTAGCCTTGTCCTCTAAATTACCACGGAACTGAACATCGCCAGAAATGTCGACCCCAAGGATCCTAATGCTCTCCGAGATGTTCAGGGGAGTGTTCTGGAATTGTGGAGCCACAGCGAATGGAGCCACAGTGAATTTTTTTAGTGGTGAACGCGCAAACTTGTGTCTTAGTGGGGTTGAAGTAGACTAGGTTTAGTCGACCCCAATCGGATACACTGCGAAGTGTACTCTCGATTTCAGACACAAGTCGTTCGCGACTTTCCTCCACAGTGGAACGAGGGAGATTAGCACGGCCCGTGTAGTAAGTGTCCCCAGTGCTATCGTCTGCATAGCAATGAATTCCTTCAATAGAAATCATGGCTTTAATATGCAGAAGAAACAGAGTCGGGGACAACACAGAGCCTTGCGGGACGCCAGCATTAATGTCCATGCTTTCGGATCAGATACCGTCAACGACGACTCTTATGCATCTGCTGGACAGAAAGCTGGCGACCCATTTGCATTATCCCTCTGGCAGTCCGTAGGATGGAAGCTTCGATAGAAGACCGCGATGCCAGACCCGATCGAACGCATTCGCCACATCCAAGCTAACAGCTAATGCCTCACCTTGACTCTCAATGGCAAGTGACCAACGGTGCGTGAGATATACAGTACCCACACACCCACTTTGCGCTAGAGAAATTGCGACGTAAAGGTCGCAAGTTCGAATCCCGACTGTACCAATGAGTTTTTCTGAACTTAAGTACAGTGATTAGTCACACCACGAGCTTTACGGTGAAGGAAAACATCGAGGAAACCTGCATACGTCAGAGAAGAAATTCAAAGGCGTATGTATAGTCGTGCTTGAGTAACGGCGATGGACTCGCCATCTGTCACGTTGGCACCTAATATACCTCTGGCGGAAAGTGGGTGTGTGGGTATTACCTATACACCTCTGCCTACCCCTTCGGGGACCCTTGTGGGAAGGCGTGAGGATATATATTTAATCTTTGACTTCTTTCACTCACTTAATGGAATGGAACACGGCCTCGAGCATAGACTGGTCGAAGTCCCCGGAGCCGTTACAGCCGCGAAGGTTCCTCACGAAGTCCTTCACGGTCATGGGCTCGTTGAGCTTCTTGGCGTTGTGGTTGTGCTGGTCCATGTTGAGCATTATCACGGCGTACGCCAGACGGAATGCTGCGTCTGTGTTCGCGAATGGTTCTCCGTTCGTGGTCTGCGCAAACATACACATTGTTTAATAATATATGAGACTAGCTATGCCCGCGACTACGTCCGCGTGGAATTTAACAAAAAACTCTTTATTCACTTTCTAAAATAAAATAAATTGTGTTGGTAAAAGAGGGATTAGTCCCATTATGCTGCCAACACAGTATAACTCTCCGAACACAGAGTGGCAACGCGCAAGTGATACTTCGCTATTGAAGGCGTATATAGACTGCGGTAACCGTTTCGCTTGTTTGCGATTCTTGTAGTATAAAAAATATATATACTATGCGAATAGAAAGAAAAGGAAGAGAGAAAGAATAGGCAGAGGAAGACGACATCTCAACTGCTCAAAACCGAGTTTGTATGAAAAGACAGATTAAGTCTAGGAAACTAGCCGCACTTTCTCTATCTACTCCGCGAGGGACTCGGCGTAATGATATGTATGTATGAATAGGATGTGGGAGTAGTGTCGCCCTCTGCCCGCCGGCAGCATGCGGAGAGCGAACAACATGTGCGCATACTGACGTGCCAGCGCTCGGCGAAGCGCTCCATGACGAGGAAGATGAGCGGCGCCTCGCCGGGCAGCCGGAAGGTCTCCAGGTACAGGCGCAGCGCCTGCTCGATGCGCAGCCCGCCGTAGTCGAAGCTGTCCGCGAACGCGCTCAGCACGCTCGGGCCCGACTCGGGCTCGTCGCGCGACGACCGCTTGCAGATGTACTCGCCTGTACACACACACACACACACACACATATATATATATAAACGCGCTCAGCACGCTCGGGCCCGACTCGGGCTCGTCGCGCGACGACCGCTTGCAGATGTACTCGCCTGTACACACACACACACACACACATATATATATATAAACGCGCTCAGCACGCTCGGGCCCGACTCGGGCTCGTCGCGCGACGACCGCTTGCAGATGTACTCGCCTGTACACACACACACACACACACATATATATATATAAACGCGCTCAGCACGCTCGCCCGACTTCGGGCTCGTCGCGCGACGACCGCTTTGCAGATACTCGCCTGTACACACACACACACACACACACACATATATATATAACGCGCTCAACGCGCTCAGCACGCTCGCCCGACTCGGGCTCGTCGCGCGACGACCGCTTGCAGATGTACTCGCCTGTACACACACACACACACACACACATATATATATATAAACGCGCTCAGCACGCTCGGGCCCGACTCGGGCTCGTCGCGCGACGACCGCTTGCAGATGTACTCGCCTGTACACACACACACACACACACATATATATATATAAACGCGCTCAGCACGCTCGGGCCCGACTCGGGCTCGTCGCGCGACGACCGCTTGCAGATGTACTCGCCTGTACACACACACACACACACACATATATATATATAAACGCGCTCAGCACGCTCGGGCCCGACTCGGGCTCGTCGCGCGACGACCGCTTGCAGATGTACTCGCCTGTACACGCACACACATACACTCACATATATATAAACGCGCTTATCTATACACACACACACACACACACACACACACACACACACACACACACACAGACAGACACACACACACACACACACACACACACACACACACACACACACACACACACACACACACACACACACACACACACACACACACACACACACACACACACACACACACACACACACACACACACACACACACACAAGCACACGCACGCACGAATCGTATGTATCAATCTGCACACGTCGCCGCTAGGTTGGTAATTAGGTAGCCTTGAATTGAACTTTGAACTAAAGTATAATAACTTACCAATCATTTTCTTGTCCAGATGGGGATTCTCTCTGAGGAACGACGCAACCTCGTTAGGATCCAGAGGAGTTGCGAGCACGCCATGCTCTTGAAGGAATTCTATACCTTTCTCCGGCTTCTGGTTGAAGAGATCTGTTCCTTGAATGACCCACTGCAATCATAACAAATAATTTATAGTATTATTAGTAGTATTATTTCAAAACATAAAAGTTGATATAACACGATCGCAGCGTCACCTATCGAGTCCAATTAAGAAATCTAAACCATTCTCGACTCCATCAGTTGGAACCATTTGGAGCTAACAGATAATTGTGATTGTCAAATAATGCGTAATTATATAAATAAGAGAGACTTAAAACCTTTTTCATATTCCTGATGTTATCCAACTCCGCTTCGGTAGGCATATCGGTCGTCTGCTTATGGCGGCCGGTCCTGCTAACGCCGCAGTACTGACTAATGTCGTGCGTCACGTGGTCGCTGGCCACGGACCCGTCGTCCATCCCGCCCAGCTCGAGCGACACGTGCCCTCCCCTGCCGTACTTGGTCTCCTCCTCCGCGGCCTGCGGTATGTCCGACTCGCTCTTACTCTCCTTCGCCTGGGAGCTGGCCATCTCAACTGCTTCTATCACCGTCATTAGCGCTTCGAGCGATAAAGTATGAATGTTGTACGCCGTCGAGGAGACCACGTTCTTCGACAGAAGCTTGGTGAGCTCTTCGAACAAATTCATGCAGTAGATATCACAATCATAGTTCAGGTACAGTTCAGTGCATAGTCCAGGTATCCTGAACAGTTGCGCCAGGCTCTCCAACGCTAAATGGTGGATTTCCTTCAGCTCGTAAATGGCTTTGCTAGTGTCGGCCGACACTATTTCTATGATCTTCTTGAAGAATGCTTCCATTTGGAATTTGAGGTGAAAGCGTAGAGCTTCGAAGAGCAGGAATGTGACTTGAAGGTCCAGGGCGAATATTGATATTCGTTCTGTGCTTAGCAGCTGTGGAACAGGAATTATTTAGCATGAACCAGCGGCTTAACTCTACATATATATAATATATATAAACGAAGAAGATGTCTGACTGTGTATCCATCTAATCCAAGATTGCAGGTTCAAACTCTGATCGTTTGAACCAATAATTTTCTCAACTTAAGTACAGTGATTAATCACGATTATAAAGAAAAACTACGAGAGAGAAAAAATACAAGTGCGTGAGGAATAAAGACACATTCGCCTCCGTCGCGGCGAAATGTTAATGTTTTAAAACCTATGCCCACCTCTTCGGAAGCTCCTATGGGAGTATATATATATATACATATACATAATATATACTTACGCTCAACAAATTCCTGCAGAGTGGATCTTTAACCAGGTACAAAAGCGAGGGATACTGCGATATCTGGTCGGCGCCCACCTCCAGAGCGGTGCCCACCAGCGACAGTCCAAGGTGGACCATGGTGGATGTGTTCTGGCTGTCCAGGGGGTTGCACAGCGATATAAGGAACCTGCAACATACAATCTTCATATATCCTCACGCCTTCCCACCAGGATCCCAGAAGGGGTAGGTACAGTACCTACACACACACACACACTGTTCGCTTGAGATATATTATCCATCGTGTAATTTACTTAAAAATGCCGTGATGGTCGAGTGATAACCAAAGAGTTTACTCGAGCTTAAGTACAGTGATTAATCACTCCACAAGCTTAACGGTGAAAGGACAACATCGAGAGGGAGACTGCATACGTATGTGAAGAAATAAAAAAAGTATAACATAAGTATAGTGCTAGAGAAACGGCGATAGAGCATTTAAAAATACTTCCGGTAAAAAGAGTAAAAATAAAAATATACCTCCTCTTTTTTTTAAGTCGGTTAAAAAGAAAAATACCATGAAGCAAATTTCAATCTGAAATGTCATGGCTCGAGCAGAACAACCTTATCAAGTGATAACAACTAATGCTGACCTGAACAGTTCCCGCACACATACCAGCCCGTACGGCTGCAGGCTGTGGGTCTCGTGTTGGGGAGTGAACCGGATGCCTCGGGGGTTCACGTACTCCTCCTGTTGCTTCTCGCTGTCATCCTTCGCCGCTTCTGGGACGAGCTCGGCTTGTTCGGGGGGCGGGGCTTGAGGATCGGGGGGCGGGGCTTGAGGATCGGGTACAGCCTCTTGGACTTCTGCTCGGTGTAAGCAGACAAATATTTTTTTTATTTGATGCCTTAGATAAGCCACAAGAAACGGAAGCAAAAAAAAAAAAACAAAATCCATCAGTTGAAATGTTTTCAGAATATTTTAATATGAAAAATATGCTGTATGGAATGATAAAGTAGAATCAAATTTTCTACTGTATTTAAAGTTTCCCAAAATATATTAAAACATGTTTCTAAGACTTTCCATTTTATATTGTTGTAATTTTTTTATCTTTAGAGCAATTTGTGTAATGCATCGTCATGAGGATATATTGACAGTACCCGACGACATTATTATTAGCTGAGAGAACGGCAGAGAAAGACACACACCAACTAAATAGATTAAACTGAAAAAGGCCTGTTTATCTAGAGAAAACTGTCGCTCTACTGTCTGCCTACTCCTTTTGCATTATACCCCATTATATAACTATATAAAAACCGAAATGTTCAAAAAACACAATAACTCGATTCAACTTTAAAAGAGCGAAATTACTAAATACAAAAAACAAATATTCGGTCCAAGTTGACAGATACACCGCTTAAGGCCATAGCCAAGGCCAAGCATGGCAATGAATTGCTCCTCTTGTACAGAGTTTATATATGTAACTACCCCTACGTAAAAGGGAACAAATGTTTAAAAAGCACACCGGTGAGTTTGTTTCGCCGTTTCTTCTCCTGGCAGGTATTTTTTCTTGGAAACGGTGGTAACTTTAGTCTATATTACGTGACGTTCAATAAGTGTTCCCTGTGTCCCTTACGTTGAATAAAATATTTTGATTTTGATTTTAAGATGCAAAAGATATTCTTAAGCGTCCATAGACAGCAGTGATTCGCTAACATCAGATGAGCAGCATGATAGTTTGACATTTTGTGGTACAAAGAAACCAACCTTTATTTTCAGGTGTTTCTTCATTTTTCTCTTCTTCCTTCTCCGGAGCATTAGTGTCTTCATTGGGCTCTTCAGGGCTAACACACTTCTCCAAGAGCTGTGTTATCGAGGTGTTCTCGCTGGCGGCGAGGTCCATTGAGGAGTGTCGTCCATGCTTCTTGGGGCTCTTGACTGGCTGGTCCACAGGTTCTATCGTGATCTCCGCTTCGTTCAGCAGGTGTTTGTCTTGGCTGGAGAATAATGACAGTTGCAAATAGCATTCGGCGGGAATAGATGACAGCTGTGACAGCTGTCGTACACTTGACAATAATCTTTCAAACATTAAGACGTTCGTACGTTCCCCATTTCCTTCCTATTACATCGCCTTCCTATAACTGTCCCGGAAGGGTAGACAGACGTACGTAGGTGGTACCCACACACTTGCCTCCAGAGATATATTTTAGGTGCCAACCTGACAGATGGTGAGTCCATCGCCGATACTCAATCACGACTATACATACACCTTTGAAATTCTTCTCAAACATATGCAGTACAACGCTCGTGGTGTGCCGTGTGACTAATGACTGTACTTAAGTTCAGATAACTCTTAGTGGGGGTGCGCCCGTGCAATATGTGTTGCACAGCCACCACAGCTATCAATAATTTCATTGGCAATATAGCAGCTGTTATATATAGTAATATACAATAATAATAATAATATATCCTCACGCCTTCTCACAAGGGTCCCCGAAGGGGTAGGCAGAGGTGTATAGGTAATACCCACACACCCACTTTCCGCCAGAGGTATATTAGATGCCAACGTGACAGATGACGAGTCCATCGCCGTTACTCAAGCACGACTATACATACGCCTTTGAATTTCTTCTCAGACGTATGCAGGTTTCCTCTCGACGTTTTCCTTCACCGTAAAGCTCGTGGTGTGACTAATCACCGTACTTAAGTTCAGAAAAACTCATTGGTACAGTCGGGATTCGAACTTGCGACCTTTGCGTCGCAGGCAACTGCTCGAACCACTCGGCCACCACGGCTTCATATAGTATTAGCTCGGCCATAGTAGTTTGTATCATATCATCACGCCAAGTCCCTAACGGGGTAGGCAGAGAGTATAAAGCGCCAGTTTTCTCTAGACTATGTATATATGTATGAGGTAAATAATTATAGATCTAGGCGGATTGTTTTTTTACGCGGCTGCCTTCTGCTCACGTCACGCCAGGTCTGTATAAATAGATATAAAATAACAAGCCAATTTCTTCACCTGTGCTTTCTAAGCAGTTCTGATTTACTTTCCGGTTCCGGTTCCGCTTCCGTCGTGGAGGCTTGTTCGTTTATGGGTGACTTTCTGTCCAATGAATTTGTATCTGTAACCAAAATCAATGAATAAAATATACAAAGAAACTAACGAAGCTTCATATTTTTCATCAATCAAAGGCATCGGAAAAATTACAGTACATGAAAAAAATACATGTATTAATTACATATATTATAGACCACCGTCTGGTCTAGTGGTTAGAGCTCCTGACTGCGAAACTTGAGGTCGCGGGTTCGAATCCCGCCGAGGGCAAATATTTGTGTGATGAACACGAGTATTTGTACCTTAGTCTTGGATATCCTATGTATTTAAGTATATATCTATATGTATATATATATATATATATATATATAAGTAAATATATCGTACGTATCGTACCATAACACAAGCTTTGCTTAATTTGGGACTAGGCCAATTTGTGTGGAATTGTCCCAGGTATTTATTTATTTATTATCTTTTTCAACCGTGTGTAAAGGATGAGAATATATTGAAGTTCAGCAACACGCGAATATATTACGGTGTCTGTAAAGCGTGTAACAAGATAGCTGACGGTGAATACAAAAAATATTCCTAATTTGATATTTTCGCATGCACTTTGAGATTAAGTTGCACATGTAGGATTTTGGTCACCAGGAACGCGGCCTCACTATGGTAAGCAGCGATCCAGTAAATGGAATAAAACTTAAGGCTTTAATTCCAAAATTCGTAACTAGATGGCGCTAACAATATCCTGAATCGCGCTATGGTTTCGTTCAACGCTCCGATAGACCATCTCTAAATTGTCTCGAGCGTTTCAAAAAAGGGTGTTTGCCGCTTCGATGGCACGTGCGTTGTAATGGCGCATGGGGTATGGTTATCAAGACATACCCAACACGTAATTTTTGAAACGGAGAGGCTGTTGGCTACCCCTATGTACCGGCGCCTCCTCTCATGACCCGAAACATTAACAAATTTTATAATAAATTAGTACACACTAGTGATGGGTCGTTGACGGTTTTTCCGTCTTTTTTCAGTTTTAGGTTTAATTTATGTATTGGAAAACGTTTCAATGACGGTTCTACTAAGATGACCTTCTCTTCATACTTCCGGGAACGCCCCGCCGCGCCATTCCTTCCATCAATATCTTGTACTATTCTTAAAATAAATATTTTGAAAATCAGCTCTTTCATCCGTTACCTTAAAATTGTTTGTAAAATTCAAATTGTATGATAAAGTTTTTTTAAATTGCTCAGCTCGTTGCGTTTGTCTCGTTTATTGAACGAGACGCACGAGTTAAATTCATAAACGTCGTTGACGAATTCAACTAGTTGATTCATAAACAGTTAACGTTAATACGATGACAGGAGATCAACGGTTGATTCAACGCTCATCACTAAGCCCCACCGATTTCTAGTCAAGTCCAGGGGGATGCGGGGAGTATGACCAGCCTATTAGCTGTAGTGTACGTGTGCAACTCATAGGTAATCAGTGTGTACGGATAATACTCTAAAATTTAGAGTCTAAACTATAGGGTTTATTGTGGAGCGCGTATTCGTGGATGACACTATAAGTTCTTACAATTTCAACGTCAATAAGACATCTAGTGTGGCACTTCTGTTTTCTCGTAGTTTTATTTAAGCATGGTACAGTACGTTATATTGTATGTGTATCTTGATCGTTGCTGTTGCTCCATATTGATAATCTTATGACCAAATGGTAGCAATGTTAGCTTAAGATGTTCTAGTAAATAGAGTAATTCGATCAGCAGACCAATGCTGCGTCAATAGACTCACTATGAACACTAGTAATGCCCTTCTTCTTGGCGGCCTTCTCCCTCTTCTTGAGTGAGAGTGGGAGTGTAGTGAAGCTGGCGGCTGCGTCCTCGGGCGGAAACTGTGGCAGCCGCATGAAGATCAGCTGCGTCATGTCGCGAAGACACTGCTCCGCGTTGCGCCGGAGCAACTCTGTACACGCGTACAATAATATTTTAATAAAATATTATTTATTAAAAGGGTTAGTAAAATTGCTACTTACAACTAAACTGAAACTATCGAAATATTTCAAATTATATTTAATTTCATATAATTTTATTCTCTCGCTCTATTCTCACTGCCTACCCCGTTAGGGACTCGCCGTGATGATATATATGTATGATAAATATAACTTTACACACCCTGTAAGGGTCCCCAGGTGTGGGCAATGATGTTAATGAAGTTTAGAGAGAACTAGCGCTCCACTATCTCTGACTTGATTGACTTGAAGTTATGGACAGAAACACTTCATGAACATCATTTACTATAACCTTTCCAAGTAGTAACCTCTCAGAGAAGAAACTATGCTGCGACTTTTACAATTCAGTCTACAAAAAAACCCTGAGCAAATAGGGCACCATAGGTACTTCTAATGCTTCATCTAAATTCATTTATCACTTCATCAATGTCCAACTGTTACTATTAACATTCTCATTCTTGGTGCATATTATCTGTTAGCCTTAGACACCAGAGTTTACCTGTAAGACGTGTTTCAAAGCATATCCTGAAACAGCTGAGCATTATTTCACAGACACTCTCGTCAGTCAACATCGCTCCTTCAGGGCTCAGCATCAGCGTGCGAAGAACCTACAATTTACAAAGGTACTCTATTAAATTACCACTATTGTTACAACTTATTACTATTGTAACAATCTTAACATGTCATAAAAAAACATATTTCAAAAGCCATGGTGGCCGAGTGGTTCTAGCAGTTGCCTGCGACGCAAAGGTCGCAAGTCGAATCCCGACTGTACCAATGAGGGTTTCTGCACTTAAGTACAGTGATTAGTCACATCACGAGCTTTACGGTGAAGGAAAACATCGAAAGGAAACCTGCATACGTCTGAGAAGAAATTCAAAGGCGTATGTATATCCGTGCTTGAGTAACGGCGATGGACTCGCCATCTGTCACGTTGGCACATAATATACCTCTGGCGGAAAGTGAGTGTGTGGGTATTACCTATACACCTCTGCCTACTCCTTCGGGGACCCTTGCAGGTTTCCTCTCGATGTTTTTCTTCACCGTAAAGCTCGTGGTGTGACTAATCACTGTACTTAAGTTCAGAAAAACTCATTGGTACAGTCGGAATTCGAACTTGCGACCTTTGCGTCGCAGGCAACTGCTCGAACCACTCGGCCACCACAGCTTTTAGTATTTCTATAATTTCATATATTTATGCCTTACCTTCAGACCTTAGGTGCCAACTTGAGTGGTGGTGAGCCAGACACCAATTCAAAATGCATATATATTTTTAATTATAAAAATATTCAACCTACTTGTAAAATCTTCATGAGCACAACGCCATCAGAAGAGTGATCTGTGCCCACAAATCTGGCATGAGTGACTGCATCGGCAATATCCTCCACTGTAGCTGGTACACTTGGGTGGGTGGGGTCTGGGAATCAAATCCACAACTCTTTTTTACATACACATAGAAAGTTTACAGACAATCCACTTAGATTCAAAACAAATTTGTTAAGGCATTAATATAATAGTTTTGCCACAAAAAAATATTAGTCAAGTCATTTAACAGAATATATAAAACTAGCTAGTATATAATAAAATATATATAAATAAAACTTGAGATCTTTACATGATACAAAAATAATTTTTAATAATAAATTACCTATTAATCCATATGACAGAAACTTATGTATGGCAGAAAGTGCTAGACTAGTTACAGGCCCAGTAGTCTCCTTGCTCCGAATCACCTCCAGAAATGGGCTCAAGTATGTTAAGGGGTCCAGCAGTCGTAGATCATCCACCTGGTTCAAGATACTCTTCAAGTCTTGGAATGTACGCATCAGTACATCATATTCTTCGTTGGGAAAGGAATGGGAGCCCCACCGGGTGCTTCGGCGCATGGCGGTGACCAACATGGCCATCTCGCCCTGCACCACGAAAATTCCATTTCCAGGCAGCGACATTTTTATATTTTATTTACTCAAACGACATCAACATCAACAATCATCGGATAATTTGGCTTTGCAGGCAGATAATCAGAAAACTACATGTTTGAACACCACTGTTAGATACTGTCACAATCTCCCGAGGGAATTCCTATTTATATAAAACTATTCAGATAAATTTTACAAAATCAATGGAAATTCGCAATTTGATTAGCCAGATTCCATCACGATCATGTTGACGTTTCAAAATTTAAGTTCCTTTAATTGACACTAGAGCGCGCCACGTGGCTTTTGGCCCATAGAGCGATCCGTGGTCTAAACGTACAACCAAAGTCATTTTAATTTATTAAAAACTTTCCTATTTCGCCGAAACAGGCTAGCATAAAAGTCTGACCTGGCAAAATCTGAGTTGTGCTATTTCTGGTTAGATTATTTATAAATAATCATCATCAATTTTATGTCTTCGGTCCGCCAAACGTTTAATGCGTAGAACAGAGAAATTCGCACGAATTAAACTGGTAAACACAAATTTAATGTCTGTATGACTTAAATTTGTAATTAATACATAAATTAATAATAATAATACATGAAGGAAAGTCCAGCAAGTGAATCAAATAGATCGCATAATAACATAACATCCAACAGAAAGGTCTTTGTTTGTACCTTTGTGTTGTTCTGTTATTTTTTGTGCTAGTAACATTGTCAATAAAGATGTCTGACGGTCGTGGTTTCACTTCATGACAAATTTCTGGAGAATTTGGTTTTTTGTTAACTCGTGTGCACCTAACGTTTCTTTTTTTCATTGTATGTAATTGTAAGTAGGTGAACATCTTAATTAAATATTTTAGATATGATAAAATGCTTCGGTCTTGGCATAGTATCGCGATGAATGTGCCTTGTCACGCGTGCAATGGCTATCGACACAGATTTGACGTTTTTCTCTTTTTTGTGTTCGTGTAGTTATTCTTACCACATGTATCTCGTTACGTATTACAGGAAATTGTACTGAATAAGCGCTACGATGGTTAAGAAAAAGAGACAGAGCGACCCGGCGGAAAACGGGGACGACTCGACGGAATCCTGCGACGAAAACGTCAAGTCCGCATGTCCTCACGTCGCTAAGGCTGTGGACCTGACAAGGTTGAAAAAGACGTTGAAGACTGCGGGCTTCGAAAAGGAATGCTCAGAGTGCAAGAAGAGTCCAAAGAACGAGGTGCCTGACCCTGATTTTGAGGAGGATCTGACACTGTGGATGTGCCTACGATGTGGCTCGCAGCTGTGCGGTCGCGCGCGAAACAAACATGCCCTCAACCATTTCAATACACCCCACTCTGACTGCCACGCACTGACCACCAACACCACAACCTGGGAGGTATACTGCTACAACTGCAACAATGAAGTGACAGCATCTTGTTCCAAAAAGCTCCATGAATGCATAGAATATCTGAAAAAGCAAGCAAACTCGGCATCTAATAAATCATTACCGCCTATAGAGTTGCCATATGAAGGTGATAAAATGGATGTGCCAACAATAGAGACAATAATTAAAATTGACACTGCACCCAAGGTTAAAGATAAGGCACTGTATACCTTGCCCCGAGTGAGAGGATTGACCAACTTGGGGAACACCTGTTTCTTTAACTCTGTAATGCAATGCTTGGTTCAGACTCCCTACTTGTTACAAGTATTGCAAGAGATGGCAACAACGGGGGAGAGATTCACACTCCCCGGGGGCAAGTTGAAGATGAAGCCTGATGGCGAGGATTGCAAAGAAGTGGACCTCCCGCCTATAACTGGACAGTTGGCCGAATGGGGAGCACTCACACGAACTCTTGCTGAAACCCTAGCAGAATTGCAAGCAGGTAACAAACTTCATATGCAAAAGACCTTAAATTAACTATTCCATTGTTTTCATGTAAATTTTTTTTACCATCCACATCATACCATTGTTTATAAGGATGCACTTAATGAAAGATAGATTTTATGTTACCTTAGAAACGTAGTTGAAAATATTTAAAGGGTGTTTCAACAGAGTATGGTTTTGTTTTACACATGATACACTCTGCCATCTTACTCATATTTAGACAGCAATGGTTATGACCTTAGAAGTTTTAAAGTGTATTGAAATCCATTAAGCTTTTGTTGTGATTACAAATAACTTGCTCATTAAAAACACATACAGTAATCCTAAAACATCCAATAATAACAAAAATCTGTTTTAAACAACCTATACTATAGTTCATTTTATAAGCAATGGACAAATGTGTATTTTATTTATTACATACATTCATACATATCATCACGCCGAGTCCCTAACGGGGTAGGCAGAGAGTATAGAGCGCCAGTTCTCTCTAGACTTATATACCTCTTTCGCGTCGTCCACATTCATCAGTCTCTTCACACATGCTTGTCGGTTTCAAGTGTATTTATTACAAACTTTCTATTCAATCCAGTCATTGAAACATTCCAAAAATCCATAGCTTAAAAGTTATTAGTGAGACTACTATAGCTATAAATATACTCAATAGGATCAAAACTAAAGAAATATACGTTTATAGGCTTCAATGGACAAGGTGATTATAACAGTTTTGTATCCTTGTCCTAAATGTTGTTAATTATGAAAATCAAGGCATTGAAACAAACAAAGACTTCTTTAATTCATTACATTACTTCTTTGTTGTCAAGGAATCATGAAAAATATTTTACATGCCTAGCCCCTTGTGGGGTAGGCAAGGGAAATGCAGCACTAGTTCTCTCTAAACTTACCGGCCTGTCTCTTTTGTTGTACGATGAGAAAATACATTTTCCTCACACTAAATTATTTGAACTTCCATTGCTATGACTCAATCTGAATTACTAAATACCTTTGTTCTTTGTTGAGACAATGGTGGCTTAGCAGTTTGAGTAGTTGCTTGTAATTTAAAGATTGCAAGTTTGAATCCTGACAGTACAAATGAGTTTGCTCAGAATTATGGTGCTGAATACATTGACAAGGAACCTGCATATAGTGCATCTATTTTTTTAGTAGTATAGTTTGCATATAGTTTTTGTGTTCGTGCACTTATCTACCTTCTAATTAGAAACATGTTTACTTGCATATAGAATTTCTGTTGTGAGAACCTAGTGTTTAGTCAAACTTAATATAAGTTTAAAAACACTAACCACCAAAACATTATTACATACATACATATCATCACACCAAGTCCCTAACGGGGTAGGCAGAGAGTATAGAGCGCCAGTTCTCTCTAGACTTACATACCTATTTCGCTTCGTTCACATTCATCAGACTCTTCATACATGCTCGTCGGTTTCGAGTACTCTTAACGTTCCCGTCCTTCAGAGTCCGATCTTTGAGATTTGATCAAAACATTATTAACTCTGTATATTTTAATAAATAAATAAATAAAATAAATAATTAAATATTGATATACTTGAAAAATAGAGTTGGATGCACCATCTGCCAAATTGGCACCTAAATGTATCTCTGACAAAAAGAAGGTGCTTTTCCATCTCAGCCTACCTTTTCAATTATAGATGTGGGGAGGTGTGATGTATTGTGTTATTGTATAATTCTAATTTATAATACAATACAATTGGACTTATAAGGATAAGTGTCCCAATTTTCTTTCTATTCCACCTAAGATTTGAAAGTCCCTCTATAATAATTAATTCTTTGTCACCTAACCTACATGTAACATGAACTATATTTAGATTTTAGTGTCCCCAATTTGTTCTGGCTTGTAAACTCTGGAGACATCCTAAAATTATTTTTAGAACATTGTGTCTGACTCACTATGTGGGATTGTTGTGAAATTTGATCACTAAAGTATTTTATTATTATATTACAATGCCTATCACCTTTGTCACTTAGGTTGACCTATGTTTTCCCATATAAACATGTTAATAGAAAATAATATCCTTTGTTACCAATAACATTAGTTAGCTATCTGCCATTAACTGCCAAAATAGGTTCAGCGGTTTCAAAGATTAGCCAAAAATAATACTACTATACCCTCTGCCTACCCTGTTAGGAACTCGGTCTGATATGTATGTAAAAATAAACAGATGTAAAGAAAATATATTTTTGGCATCAGCACTGTATATTCTATTTTTTTCACATGCATTATACATTTGGAAAAAAAACTGTTATTACACACTAACATTTTATTTACTTGAATAGATAAATTACCATTAAATAACTCTCAAGGATACATACGTCAGTTTGTCTTTCAAATGCATTCACGTCTCAAGCAAGCACTATGGACTTAGGAAAATATTTAATGTATTACTTTTATAACTCTTAGAACTTGCGCTCTATACTCTCTGCCTACTCTGTTAGGGGGATGATATGTATATGTAGTACTATAAATAAATATGCTCACGCCTTCCCACAAGGGTCCCCGCAGGGGTAGGCAGAGGTGTATAGGTAATACCCACGCACCCACTTTCTGCCAGAGGTATATTATGTGCCAACGTGACAGATGGCGAGTCCATCGCCGTTACTCAAGCACGTCCATACACATGCCTTTGAATTTCTTCTCAGACGTATGCAGGTTTCCTCTCGATGTTTTCCTTCACCGTAAAGCTCGTGGTGTGACTAATCACTGAACTTAAGTTCAGAAAAACTAATTGGTACAGTCGGAATTCGAACTTGCGACCTTTGTGTCGCAGGTAACTGCTCGAACCACTCGGCCACCACGGCTTCTGTATATGTATATGTATTACTGTACTTTTATAACTCCACAAATTTACCTGGTCCTAAACTAATTTGTTCTGTGTCGGAGATAATTATATACAGTATCTCATCACGTTCATTCTGAACTTAAGTACAGTGATTAGTCACACCACGAGCTTTACGGTGAAGGAAAACATGGAGAGGAAACCTGCATACGTCTGAGAAGAAATTCAAAGGCGTATGTATAGTCGTGCTTGAGTACCGACGATGGACTCGTCATCTGTCACGTTGGCACCTATACACCTCTGCCTACCCTTGTGGGAAGGCGTGAGGATATATTATTATTATTATTATCTCATCACGCCGAGACCCTTGCGGGGTGTGCTTGAGGAACGGCTTTGGACACCATCTGTCACATTTTTCTAAATTTTCCTTACAGTGACAGCAAAGTTATATCTTAAATATATGATGTCCTAGGTGAAGGAGGAGTGTACACGCCAAGGAAGCTCCTCTCAGCGTTAGTCAACAAACTGCCGCAGTTCGGCGGCGGTGACCAACACGACGCCCACGAGCTGCTAAGGCACATGCTGGAAGCTGTCAGGTGAGAACATTGAACATGCCAATCCCATCTAAGTAGAGATTGTATGGGACTTCGACCAAGACGCTTAATGTGAAGGAAGCGAAAGAGGTGTGTAAGTCTTCTCGTTCTTGTTGTGAGGACTGTTTAATCTACCGGTGTGAATATTTACCCAAACTAACCCGCGTTTGCATCCGCGTAGAAGTCACTATAATAGATACGTAGATTTGAAAGCACGTACTTTCAAATCTACGTATCAAACAATAAATACAAAACAATAAATGTATAGTCTAGAAGTAAGATAAAAAATCCATAGACATAAAATAGTATACATAACTTTTTGTTTGTAATGGCAAAAATACCTCTTTTTAGTAAATGGCTATGACAATATATGTGGTACATATAAAGACAAAATAAGCTGTTTTTTAGCTGTCCGTCTGTAACCTCGAAATGTAAGCTGATTTGGTCGGTACTTCCTTTGACCAATAGCTTATGTTAATGATAACTTCGCAAACAATTCTGACACTAGAAATGTTATTTATGCGGATGTAATTGTGGACCTCAGGTAGTAAATTACAATTAATAGACAAAGTCTTTACAATGTTGTTAAACTACAATGTATTTGTTGACTTATGTATCCTGCTACTATTGATCCCTTCTCCGGCGTACTGATCGAGTCTCCCGCTGTAAACACATTTAAAGTTCAATGTCGCATAGACAATCATTGTCTATTTATAGTATTATCGCTACCGGGCAGACAGGCGTCAATAAATTTACAACTCATTATATTTACAAATGAACTCGCCAAGTGAGGGGCTCCTAGGCCCATACTGGACTATCGACATACGCTTTACTGACTTTATGCGAAAGTGTGAGGATGTTTGTTTATTAATCACACCAGAATGGCTAAATGGAGTCAAGGGAGGGAGATGAAATTGGCACAGAGATAGATAATAAGCTGGATTAAATATTATATTTAATATATGTATATATAACTCTAGGATACCTGTTTTATTACATAGTTATTACGGTCCGTCTTGGCTTCGCACGGGTGGACATATATTTTTTTTACAAAAAGAAAATATAGCCTATGTCACTCCGGGTGAATGTAGCTTTCCAATGATGAAAGAATTTTTCAAATCGGTTCAGTAGTTTTTGAGCCAATTCGTTACAAACATACAAATATTTCCTCTTTATAATATTAGTATAGAAAATAAAATAAAGAGAAAATCTACTATTAATAAAATTCAACATAGGTGGAAACGCTATTAACATGTGTAGGGGTGGAATGAGCAAGAAGCCTACCTCAGGGCCTACCCCCAGAACTGCTTAGTTCTCAAGTCCTTCAGGTGCTTTCAATAGCAGAGGTATTACTTGTGTTGTTTGACTTTACATGAGATAATAGTTGCCCTCAGAGAGTATGCCAATATAGGAGTGCCATTAGACTGCATCTATTATTGAATAGGCAGTAGGTTGCTGATTTGGCAACAATTACGCGGCCCGCATAATTGTAACTGGTCACATTTTATTTATTATTATAGATATTAAGATGAAGGAAATCATCGAGAGGAAACCTGCATACGCTTGAGAAGAAATTCAAAGGCGTATGTATAGTCGTGCTTGAGTAATGGAGTCGCCATCTGTCACGTTAGCTCCTAAAATATATCTCTGGCGGAAAGTGGGTGTGTGGGTATTACCTATACACCTCTTCCTACCTTTTCGGAGACCCTTCAAGGCGTGATGTTTAAAGATAAACTATTTCATTAATTTCAGATCAGAAGATCTCCGGCGCTACCAGTCAGTGATCCTGAGCAGCCTGGGCATGAACTCCAAGGTGGACCCAGCCAGGGTGGACGGCGAGGTTAAGCAGAAAGTGAAGTTCTACGGACAGCAGGCCTCGGACACCATGCTCCGTCCTGAACAGGTGTGTGATAGACGCGAGCTGGAGTCAGTATGCCATTGCATGTAAGGGAATATAGTGCTGTTCATGGGTCACATAAAAAAAATACATTAAAGAATCTATCTAGAGAGAACTGGCGCTCTATACTCTCTGCCCACCCCATTAGGGACTCTGAGAGATGATATGATGATGATAATGATCTATCTATACATATATATATATACATACTAGTTGTCCCGCCCAGCTTCGCTTAGGTGAAAAAACAAACGTTGCTATAAAACAATCACAGAGCTATCTATCGGGTCCAATTGTGAATGTAAACCATTCTGGAATCCTCAAAAAAAAAATCATTAAAACCGGTCCAGCCGCTTAGGAGTTCAGTGCATATATTATCACGCCGAGTGCCTCACGAGATGCAGAGAGAGAATAGAGCGTCAGCTCTTAGTTTGTGTATTTTTTTTTATACGTTAAAGATGTTTCCTCTCGCGTTGTATGAAGGCCAAGAGGGTGTTGAGCGGACGGTATGCGCAGGTGTTCCGTGGCTTTCTGGTGTCGACTCTGGAGTGTCAGGAGTGCCTGGCGCAGTCTGACCGCGCGGAGTACTTCCTGGACCTGTCGCTGCCCGTGGCTGCCTCGCGCCCGCAGCCTCCCGCCCTCGTGCGCAGGAAAACACCCAACGGTACTGTTGCTTTAGCGCCTTACAGCTTTACATCTACTCTTCTTATACAGGTTGTATAGGAATATGTAAAGTGTATAAGAAGAGTAGATGTAAAGTGCAACTGTTATATTTTCTGACACAACCTGTTTATTTATTCCCTTTTGTAAATATAACTGCTTAACCATTATTAAGTCCATCATACTTATATATATTATGTCTAGCCGATTCCCAAGCACAACTATGTTTATGCACAACCTTTGGATTTATTAGTTTTAGTCCGAAGTTTAAGTTGGCAGTTGTGCCAGGATTGGAACTTGCAGTCTTGATTAGTCCACTAAGCTAGATTTATAAAACATTACTGGAAAAATAATACCAAATGTTTCAATAACATTAATATTTCAGCATTATAATAGTAGATCATAGTTTAAATAATCATATTCATTTTAAATTAGAACCCAAATATCTTTGTAATAAGGTTTGCTTTTGCTTTTTCAATTCCCATAACGATGTCCCCAATATGTGTCCGTTGTCACTGTGTTGCATGTATTGTTTTTATAAAGACCACATTATTATTGAGAATATTGTGCTATCCTAAAGTGAGCTTTATCGTGTTGTATCTAAAGCATGTAATTGTATACATTTTCAGAAGAGAATGTGCATAATACGCAAGAGGACAATGCTCCCTCTAAACACCAACTTAAAAAGGAACGGATTGCTACACGGAAGGCTGCGAGAAAAAACAAAGGTGGTACTCACCACATTCATATCATATGTATAGTTCAAACTTGGAACGCGATCGCAACTCCACCTGTCGGTTCCAACTGTGAATCGAAATTACTCAGATACACAAAAAATATTGGTCCAGTCACTTAGGAGCAGTTGAGTGACACACACGTACAAAATAATTATATGCATATATAAAGTACTGGATCGAAAAATTGAGTCTATTTACGGGTTTGGTTAGAAAGTGACCAAATGATGATTGTATAATATATTTTACAATTATAAATATATTTTATAATGGGTGACTCAGTTCCAAGTGTGAACCTCATGCAGGTATGTCCGAACCGAACCCTAATAGAATGGATATCAGTGTGACTCACTTAGTTTAACCAACAGATTTTCCCTAGTGTAGAGTTGCCATGTCTGAAGATTTAAATACATTCAGTATAGCCCTGCGAAGTTCGAAGACAATACGATAAAAACAAAAGAGGAATTGGGAATTTATTTTAAGTCGGTTATAAAGTCTTTTATTTTTAAGTGCACAGTTATGACCGTTAGCCATTTGCAGGCAAGGCAGGTAAAGATGAGAAGTCGCCCGAGGCCAACGGCTCGGTGGAGGAGGGCAAGTCCTCCTCCTCGCAGTCGGACGCTGACGTCGAGGACAACGTGGACGAGGCGCGACCCTCGCGCGCCAACGTCGCCACGCAGCTCTCGCCCGCCGCCAGGCACACGGCCGCCAACTTCATGGCCTACCACATGGAGTCCGGATACAACTCCGAGAAGGTACACACACGCATACACACACACACACACACACACACACACACACACACACACACACACACACACGCATACACACACACACACACACACACACACACACACACACACTCACATGATATATGTATGTAAAAATAAACACTTAGTGTAGATTTACATGATGTACGAGTAGTCCACGCGATTTATGTACTCTTGTCTGGCGCACAGGTCATTAGCTCGGACTCCATCCGCACCAGCCCTGTGGAGTTGGACAAAGAGAAGTCGGACGCTACGCCAGAGAACGCGGACAAACACAAGTTCCCGGATACAGCTGACACTGCCACGTCCACCACGGCCATACCCCTCGACTACAAGCCCCTCATATCACTCGAAAACCTATCCAACCCCGACTCGGGGGTGGCCAGCCCCGAAGCAACGAAACACAACTCAACCGAGACGGTCGACAACGTAGATTCTCCAACCAACGGCAAGGAACTGGGCAGCCAGAGCTCCTTGTCCAGCGAGATCAACCTGGACCTGTCCAGTCCGCAGCACAAGCTGTCCCCGGTGAAAGCGGACTTCGAGAGGCCCGTGTCGCGGATATCGTTCGCGCCCGAGTACTCCAACGAGGTGGTGTCCCGCGGCATCAGCGCCGCCGGCAGCCGCAGCCTGCTGGAGCACAGCGAGCCCCCGGCCGACAGCCGGGCGCTCAGCGACCTCAACACCCACCTGGACAAGCTCAAGCTGTACGGAGAGGCCGCGCCCGCCGCCAGCGCGCGCTACGTGGCCGACGAGGACGAGTGCAGCGTGCAGTCCTGCCTCAGCCAGTTCACGGCGCTGGAGCTGCTCACGGGCAACAACAAGGTCGGCTGCGACAAGTGCACCGAGCGCCTCAACGGCAAGGACGGCAAGACCGTCTACACGAACGCCACCAAGCGCTTCCTCGTCTCCAGCCCGCCGGCGATCTTGATCCTGCACCTGAAGCGCTTCCAGATTGGCCCGCGGTGCATGTTCCGCAAGATGTCGAAGCACGTCGACTTCCCGATGGTGCTCGACCTCGCCCCCTTCTGCGCGATGGACAAGCTCAAGAAGCTGCCGAACGTGTCTCGCGGCCAGAGCGAGCTGCTGTACTCGCTGTACGGTGTGGTGGAGCACTCGGGCGGCATGCACGGGGGGCACTACGTGGCCTACGTGAAGGTGCGCCAGCCGGTGAAGCAGGGCGACCCTCGCTGGTGGTTCCTGCCCAAGAGCGCCAACATCGTGCCCGCGGCGGCAGGCAGCGGCGACGCGGACGCAGACTCGGAGTCGGACCTGTCGGGCTACGAGTCGGGCGAGGGCTGCGCCTCCGCGGCGGACGTGCCCCCCGGCAGGTGGTACTACGTGTCCGACAGCATGGTCTCCGAGGTCACCGAGGACAAGGTGCTCAGGGCGCAGGCCTACCTGCTCTTCTACGAGAGGATCCTATAAGTCATCCGGCCTAAAGTGCGGCGGCATTTAAGAGGAAGACTGATGCTAGTGGATTAGCATTAGGTGTGCTGTACATAGCTTGACAATGTTTACCAGCGGGTTACTTTTAACGCGTTCCGTCGTGACTTTGTTTTAACTAATGTATTTATTGTCGGCTCACGATTGCTCCGATTGTTTTATTTGATTTATCTAACTGGCTGGTTGATTTTAACTATTAATAGTCGCCTTTGTGATTTTTTTTTATGTATGTTTTCGTTGTTCTCAAATTTGGTATTGAATCACAAATCATGTTTAGGCTTTAGTTTGCGGCCTGCACAATGTTCTCGTATTTATTACGATTTTAGTGTTTCTTTCGTTTCAATCAATTTTTTGTAATTCTTATCCGTCGTTTCGATGGTCCTTCGAGCCGTAATGAAACAAAATAATTATTTTGACTACCGTGTCTGAAACTAGTTACTGGATATTATTTTAAGTCAGATGGTGAGTGCACTCACCGTAACCATTTTATCTTTCCATTATGCGATCATATGACGTTATATTCATTGCCTATGTATTCAGATTATGGATATATTAAGTGGTGAATAATTGCGTACGTGCAAAATGTGACAGCATTTACGACAGGACTAGTACTGTGTGTGTGACAATATAGTAAATAACACATTAAATAATTGCAAGCAGTACGTCAGGTGCGTATTACCGTAGTGCGACTATGACGCACTGGTTTCACTTGTGTACTATGGTTATACTTGCTAACGAATACTTGGCGAAGTGAATGGATTCAAAGATATGTATTAACAAGCAATATGGATGAATTTGTTTTGTTGTATTTGTTATGCGTTGTTTAGGTTATGTATTTGATATTACGACAACTAGTATTGTCTATTAGTTTATAGTGTAAGTGTGCAACCTTCCACTAATATTTGAGTATACTCGGTGCACACTGATTACCTATGAGTGCACACGCACACTACAATTAATAGTCGAAACGTATCAGTTAGAAATTTGGGGGGCGCGTCTTCATGGATAACACTATCTATAGAAGTTTTCCTGGAAACTGTGTGGTATTCGCCACTAAAAGAAAAAGATGCCTGTACGGTAGGCAACGCACGAGACCTTCAAAATCACAATATTTTATTCAACGTAAGGGACACGGGGGAACAATTATTGAACGTCATATACTTAATAAAAACTAAAGTTACCGATTCCAAGAAAATTACCTGCCAGGAGAAGAAACGGCATAATAAACTCCCCGGTTTTCTCTTTTAACCTTACCTTCGCTAACATCATGTTGTCACCTTAGTGGTATATAAACATCGTTACATATTGCCGATCCCACTAGCCATATTACCAGACATGTAGGCGTGACTTCCCAAATACAGTAAATACATTACAACTTGTCCAATTCGTGATATCAAATACGTAGCCATTTTCCTGTTAAGTCTTCCATTGTGGTAACAAGTGAAAGGAAAACACTATTTTATAACTGATCCCGTTGATTTCTAACGACCGAGTGCTTTTAGTAACGGAATAAGATAACTTATTTATTGAATTGTGACGTCTACAAGTTGGGACAGCGGTGCCTCACCGTTCGTGGTTGCGTGTTTTCAAATGGTATTCATTCGAAATATATGTGGATATTATGAACAAAATTATTTTATTTT
The DNA here is from genome assembly GCA_016069955.1 of Drepana arcuata. Lineage (NCBI taxonomy): Eukaryota > Metazoa > Arthropoda > Insecta > Lepidoptera > Drepanidae > Drepana > Drepana arcuata. Next base: position 107,229 of record JACCPG010000357.1, read on the forward strand.
AGGAATCCCGGATATATCACTGTCATATCAACGCAGAGTCCCTCACTGGGTAGGCAGAGAGTACAGCGCCGTTCTCTCTTAGACTTGCAGACATCTGCAATCGATTTTTTTGTCACCGTGTTAATCTATCAAATTTATGAAGAGGTGGTTCTGAGCCTTATTTACAGTAATTTATTAACTTAGCGTCTGCAATGAATCCGATATATTGGAAAAGCCAATTTTCACATTATATGTGACTTTAAGTAACGCAAGGAATTGAAGTTCTAAGCTCAGCTGAGGCGTTAGGGAGTACTAGATCTCATCTAAAGTTAACGCGTATGCATTTAACTGCTTTTACTAGGAATTTGATATAACCATATCAAGAACATGATAGAATATCAAGGCACGAGTAAGTTCCAATGAACTTACTCGTACTTAACGGGAACCTCAATAAATACCAGGATATTTGTATCTATAGGTATACATCACAGTGCCTCAGAAAATTGTATAGTTGTCTTCTAGAAGTTATAGGTGTTGTGAATCCTCACGACGATGCAATAAAACAAATAGATCCAAAGGTAACGAGATGACTATCAGATATGAGTGACTCCTCTTTTCTAAGACACCTGTATATTCGCGCCATCCCGTATAGGTCTTCGAAGAGGTAGGCAGAGATGTAAAAATAACCTCTTACCGGAAATACTGCTCAAACGTATGCATACCTCGTCAAGTTTTCCAGAAAGGCTCGTGGAATTATTGTGTTGTTATTACATATCTGTTTGCCCCTTTCGCTCTTTCAGTAATAGTTTCGAAAAAGTTTTGCCTTTTATTAAAAAATATTTATTTAACAGGTGGCCCTAATACAATAGTTCAGTACACATTTATAACACAATAAAAATAATGTTGGCTTTGTGATATTTTATAATCGTACATTCAGCATTTATGATATACCAAAATTGGTACTAAATAATAATATATCCACACGCCTCCCCACAAGGGGGGACCCTTGTGGGGAGGCGTGAAGGGGTAGGCAGAGGTGTATAGGTAATACCCACACACCCACTTTCCGCCAGAGGTATATTAGGTGCCAACGTGACAGATGGCGAGTCCATCGCCGTTACTCAAGCACGACTATACAATTAATATACTGGTATTATATAGCGCTCTAACATCCCATCGAAATTATTTATATATTTTTTCTTGCCTTTTTTCCCCTTCACATTTCCGCATAAAAATACATAGAAACAGATACATCTATCTGATTAATGAAGCGATTCATTGTATAATAGTTTCTGGAAAATCCCACAAAACCATGTATCTAAGTAAGTATTACCTACGATCTTTAATTGTTGATTATTATTTTTAATTTAAAGAACTTAGAAAAGAAACCCAAGTCGCTGGTTCCGTTGAATGCGTTTTATGTTGTCATTCTGTTATCTTTAGAGCTATATGTTTTGTTTCATTGTCATGAGGATATATTTACAGCACACGACAACACACCTTTCTGACATTACTATAAGACAACTTTCTGAGTATATGTATGCTCCCTAAGTGTTCCATCAATTTGATCAAGTTTGTTGTCTTCAATCATTTCTATATGTACAAACCATATACCTTTCTTCACTACTATCACACCGTCGTTCACGCCTGTTTGTTTTTCGAGTAAACGCCACAAGCTCAATGTTGTTATTGCAAAGGTATATCTTGTGGGGCTAATTACAATATATATTGTAATTTTGTTAATGTATTCGTGACATTGGATTTTGAACTTTATTCACATTAATCGAGTGTTATTTTTGCGATACCGCGAATTAAAATGGTGCCTATAGTTATAATGTAATTTTACTTTTAAGTTAGTGCATTAAGGCTCATCCTATATAATATTTTGTAGACTATGTATTAAAAAAACAGCCCCCTCCGCGCATGTATGAACTCTCTAAAAACTACTGAACGCATTTTGATGCGGTTCTCACTCCCGCGTATCAATGCTATGTGGTTTGACCCATAATCTTGAGCTAATTAATTTTAAAGTGAATTTTCAACTTCTTGGCAGAGTGCTGACTCGATAAAGGCCCAAAAGGCCCGTATCCTTTTGGGGACCCGAGACTTTAAGTCTCTCTTGTTCTTTACGTTTTGTAAGAATTATCATAAATATGGGTATATTTAGGAATATATGTCAAATGTCGTTTAATAGTGAATAATACCTCATATTATTTTTTATTAGACGACATTATTTTGTCATATTTCTTGAATTTACAATTCATACATACGTAGTAGCTTACTTACGTTATCTATTCTTGCAGATAATAATTTAAGCTGTATATGGCAATTGTGATACAATGCCTTGCAATTATTCATTGTGATCGGTTTAATAGTATAGAAGTTGATGATCTGCAGCGCCATCTAGCGATTGCTTGTTCTATTTGGGCCAGGAACCTTTGTGGGAGTATGCAGAACTTGCCAGTTTTATCATAATCGAATGTATTGTGAAGGAGTGTGTTGAGGACAGCATATAGTTAGTACCACGAAGACGCGCCCCACTATTCTTCTTTACAGTTTATAGTATAAGTGTGCAACCGTCCACTAATGTTTGAGTTTTATCGATACACACTGATAACCTATGAGTGCACAGGCACACTACAATTAGTACACTCGAATCATACTCCCCGCGACCCCCTCGACTAGAAATTGGTGGGGCGCGTCTTCGTGGATGGCACTATTTATGCTTTGCTACATAAATGATTCATAATGAGATCCAATGTCACAGTCCAGTCACAAAGTTGCAAAATATTTGAAATGTTTGCATTTTGTCTATTACCTAGTTGATTACCGTTAGTTAGTAATTATTATTATTTGATATATTTTGTATTATAAATAAACTCCACAATATTATTGCGTTATGAATATTAAAAATAAAATATAGTTGTACAACGAATTGGTATTGTTGTTAAAATAATTATTACCTTATCTCCGTGGTGGCAGTGGTTCGAGTAGCCTGCGATACAAAGATCGCAAGTTCGATTCCCGACTGTACCAATGAGTTTAAATGAACTTAAGTACAGTGATTAGTCACATCACGAGCTTTACGATGAAGGAAAACATCGATGATTAATAAATGCTTGTAAAAAACAGCAAGACGAGGCAGAGGACGACCACGTTCCAACTACCTAGATTAAATCGAACGGACACTTAAAGACGGGAACGTCAAGAGTACTCGAAACCGGCGAGCATGTATGAAGAGACTGATGAATTTAGACGAAGCGAAAGAGGTATGTAAGTCTAGAGAGAACTGGCGCTCCATTCTCTCTGCCTACCCCGTTATGGACACGGCGTGATGATATGTATGTAAAAAATAGCATTAGGTAGCCCGTGTAGGAAGGCATATGTCATAGGCCTCCCCTATTGAGCGCCATAGCGCCCTGTCTTCAGCTTGCCGCATCCAGCATCTGCCGGCAGTCCTTCGCAAATCATCATCCCACCTGGTCGGAGGGCGTGCAAGACTACGTTTGCCTAGTCGAGGCAAATAAAGCGCCCTAGCAGTGGACTAGAGTCTACTTGAGACATAGAGCCTATGTCCAGCAGTGGACTTGAGTGAGCTGATGATGATGATATGTCATAATTTTTCTACTCAAGGAGCAGTAATCATATAAATGAGATTACCGTGTATTATTGTATTAATCGTGCTTGATTAACGGCGACGGACTCGCCATCAGTCACGTTGGCACCTAAAATATATATCTGGTGGAAAGTGGGTGTGAGGGCACTATCTATACACCTCTGCCTACCCCTTCGGGGGACCCTTATAGGAAGGCGTGAAGATAATCATTATTATTATATGAGAATACCGCGAGTGAAACTGGAAGGGACAGCTAGTACACAATAATTCAGTAAATAAAATGCATTTTATTTTAAACCTACAATGTAAGTACATGAATATTTACATACTTTAGAATATAAAGCGATATCTACCTACAGTCCTGTCTCCTTCGTTTGAGCAAGTCCACATGTGTGGAGCCGAAAGGTGTTAGGGCGGTGATCTTAGGCACTTCTAGTATCGTCAGCTCTATAATGCTGTACAGTACTTGTAGGCTTTCCTTTGCGTTCTGTAAGGCCTGGAACATAATGAATAAATTCATACAAGCCGTGGTGGCCGAGTGGTTCGAGTAACACGAAGATTGCAAGTTCGAATCCCGACTGGTCCAATGAGTTTTCTGAACTTAAGTACACTGATTAGTCACAACACGAGCACGGTAATGAAAAACCTGCATAAGCTTGAGAAAAATCAAAGGCGTATTAAGTCGTGCTTCATTAACGGCGATGGAGTCGCCATCTATTACGTTAGCATCTGGCGGAAAGTTGGTGTGTGGGTACTCCCTATACACCTCTGCATACCCCTTCGGGAACCCTTGTGGAAAGGCGTGAGGATATTATGCATACAACGCATTCATTCATTGACAATGTGACTAAATCTAATTCTACTTGTCATGATATACAAATGGAAGACTTAACGAATCAGTTATTCAAAGAGAAAGGGTGTGAAAGAGGCAGAGGAGGACCACATTCCAAATATCTAGATCAAATCGATAAGAACATCATAGATACGACAAGAGTACTCAAAACTGGCCGGTACGTTGTTGAAATATGGTCTTCGTCTACCTCTTCTTACACACACTTTAGCTCTCTCTTTTTTCACTCATGCTTTTCTCACTCTTTATTTCTCAAATACTAGTATTGCACAAATAAAGCTCCGAAGGTCAAAAGAGAATTATCGCCCCACTCTCCGCCTACCACGTGATACGCTAAAGAAACGGAATCTCACCGTGACAGCTTTTTGTCTCAAATGCGGCTTGGCCGTCATATGCTTCTTCAACTGATTCATCTCCTCGGGCGTATACCCGACCAATTTGGAGAGCACTTGACTTGTAAAGTCAACATCCAGACTCCCAGTACCATCGATAATTGTCGCTCTCAAGCTCCACCCGTCCTTGCCTACAGACAATTTGGACAACAGCTTAATTATCTGGCCTTTCACTTTGAAAATTCTTCCGGCTTTTTGCGTTTCGTCCAAATTGTTAATTTGTTGAATGTACACGAAGGGCTCTGATGAAATTTCGCGTATATTATTGTCTTTATCAAGATCCTCTTCAATATCGAAAATATCGTCGCCAATAAAGAAATTATCATCGCACCTCTCATCTTTTTCTTTCTCTCGTGTTTGTACCTCATTTGAAGGCCTTATTGTATGTATATCGGCTGTTGCAATAGGTACTTTACTGCTACTGTTATTCAGTTCAATATCCATTAGCGCCTCTACTTCCCTCAGATGGTCTTCATCTTCTACCACAAACAAATCATCATCATCTGGGAACTCATCAACATTAAGAGTTACATCTTTTTTTAGCTTCTTCTCTGGTCTCGAGTGTGAATTATGCAAAGGCCGTTTCGTTGGATTCTCGTAAATTTGAGCTTCCAAAGCTTCTATTTGGTTCAAATCTATTTCGTTGTCAGCGAAATTATGTGCTGCTTGGACACTGGTGACCATGGCCACAGGCCGTTGGACCAATGTTTGTTCAAATGTGTTCACCGCCGGCGGCATCTGCGTGTGTGGGTTTGGTATGTTGGTGTTTCGCGGTTGGCTTATTGTCGTGTTATGCTCTGATTCTGGAATAATATAAGAAGTTATATTGCTTCAATTAATTACAAATGAAACCTCAAAGACCTACCTTTCTACGAGATATCACATATTTGCCTATCACTATAGCTAGCACCAATTGTCTATCATATTTTCCCCAGTACTCTTAACAATATATATTTACCTGGCTGTATTGGGAGGCCCAGCTTGCTTGACAGTAAGCCAGCTAAGGAATTGGACTCGGCAATGTCTTGGACCTCGCCTCCTAGCAGCTCAATCGCCGACTCAGTGAGGAGGATAATGCCTCTGCGACACTCTATTGGGCCTGGAATCAAATTTAACAACAAGGACTTAGCACATAAGATGGCATTTTATCCTCACGCAACAGTCCCCGAAGACGTAGGCAGAGTTGTATAGGTAATACCCACACACCCACATTCCGCCAGATATATTTTAGGTGCCAACGTGACAGATGGCGAGTCCATCGCCGTTACTCAAGCACGATTATACATACGCCTTTGAATTGCTTTTCAGACGTATGCAGGTTTCCTGTCGACGATATCCTTCACCGTCAAGCTCGTGGTGTGACTAATCACCGTACTTAAGTTTAGAAAAACTCATTGGTAAAGTCGGGATTCGAACTTGTAATCTGTGTGTCACAGGCAACTATTCGAACCACTCAGCCACCACAGCTTTTTATACATGTAGAATCTAACTACATTAAATTTTTTTCTTTAGTTTTCTTTAAAAAATCCCTTTGAAACTATGTTTCGGAGTGATTCAAATCCCTTTAATAATGTAGTAATTTTGTTATCTTTGGAGCTATTTGTTTTATTGCGTCATGAGGATATATTCACAACACTTTACAACTTCTAGAAGACAACTGTTCTATTTTCAGAATGTTGAATGAATGTTATGTTTCCGTACACTAACTAGTGTTCAATCCTTACTAATATTATAAATGTAAATGTAAGTTTGTTTGTTACGCTTTCACGTAAAAACTACTTAACCGATCATCATGAAACTTTGTACACATATTCTTGGAGGTATTAGAAGTAACATAGGATACATTTTAATGAAAAAAAAAAATTTTTTTACGAAAGATAAAAAGCCGTCCACGCCGACGAAGTCGCGGGCACAGCTAGTAAAGAATAAATGCATTGTACAGTGGTAGTGTGACACTGCTACAGCACATAGAATTAATATATACATATATTATTTAATACATCAAGGTTTTTTAAACCACACCATTGCCTTGCAGGAAATAATTATGGTTAAACTTAGATTCAACAGACCATCATGAAAAGAGGTCTGGCACTGCCTATATATAATGTCTGAGGCACTTTGCATGTAGAATTATATATATTGTTTGTAAATACAGAACCGTGGTGGCCGAGTGGTTCGAGCAGTTGCCTGC
>JACCPG010000357.1:115256-180803 GCA_016069955.1 Drepana arcuata
CCGTGGTGGCCGAGTGGTTCGAACAGTTGCCTGCGACGCAAAGGTTGCAAGTTCGAATCCCGACTGTACCAATGAGTTTTTCTGAACTTAAGTACAGTGATTAGTCACACCACGAGCTTTACGGTGAAGGAAAACATCGAGAGGAAACCTGCATACGGCTGAGAAGAAATTCAAAGGCGTATGTATAGTCGTGCTTGAGTAACGGCGATGGACTCGCCATGTCACGTTGGCACCTAATATACCTCTAGCGGAAAGTGGGTGTGTGGGTATTACCTATACAACTCTGCCTACCCCTTCAGGGACCCTTGTGGGAAGGCGTGAGAATATTATATAATACATACAATTCATCACCAGTCTCATGGGATAAGTAGAGGCATACAGGTTTTCATAACTGAGTAATAATAATAATTGCAATATAATAAACCTTTAATGAGCACCTTGCACCCAGGTGTGATGTCACAGCTCAGGTTCCTCATGGGCCTGTATTCTATTCCTGATACCTCTTGTACTCCATCAGTTAGTTGCAACTTTATCATCCTAAAAATATAAATAAACGGCTGTTACCTACAACTTATAAAGAGAGGTAGGGCATAACAGTTTCCCATTCGAATTTTAATTCTAAATTTGAATTCTACCCTACCTTACAAAAGTCCGTAGCCAAATAGCACAATTTATTGTGTTGTGTTCCTACACAGTGAATAAGGTTTCCAGTAATGAGCTCCTTGGGGAGGGGGAGGATTATTATATTGTGTTAGCAGAGGGATTAGTCCCATTATGCTGCTAACACAGTATCTATCAGCTAATCACAGCTAATACAGATCTGAAAACAGAGTGGCAACGCGCAACAAAAAACATGTCTTCTTCTCGATTTCCCACAAAGGCAAGGCAAGCATGCTGAGGTGTGTAGTATGCCAACAGATGTGCCAATGTGGCAGATCAAGAGCCAATTCCATTCTGCATGCACGGCAATACATGTCTTTGAATATCTTCTCAAATGTATGGAGGTCTCCTCTCAATGTTTGCCTTCACCGTAAAGCTTGTGTTGTGACTGCGATCTTTGTGTTGCAAGCATAGAAATTTGTGTAGTCTGGCAAATATACAAACCTGTGATTTGGCACTTTGTCTTCAAATTTCGTTGTAGCTTCCACATTTTCCATATTAACCTTTTGCAGCTTCATATATTGCTGATAGGCAGGTGTGCCTGGAAATGAAGTTTTTTTTTATATATAACATACTATCAGTCCGTCACGGCTTTGCACCTGTGGTTAAGTTTTATTTAAAAAAGAAAATATAGCCTATGTCACTCGGGGTGAATGTAGCTTTCCAATGGTGAAAGATTTTTTCAAATCGGTCCAGTAGTTTCAGAGCCTATTCAATACAAACATACTTACATACTAATCTTTCCTTATATTATAATATTAGTATAGATATTAACTAATTTTCTTTAAAATGTGACATAAATACAATTATATAATCTTATACCTATCCATATAAAGGAGATGAAAACACCAGGGATTGATGGTAGACTTGAGACTTGCATGCATGCCACCTGGTGTGGTGGTTGGCAGTCTCCGCTAGAGAGGTCAAAGAGATGGCACTGGACATTAGCAATTGGTAGGAATTGCATCACAGGTGCCAACAAGAGCCCAGCTCAAAAATGAGTGATGATGATATTGTCAAAGCAACTTTATAGCTTACTAGCTTATGCCCACGGCTTCGCCCGCGTGGAGTTCGAAAAAGTAACTTATGTATTTTCCTGCTAGAATCGGTTCAGCCGCTATGCCGTGAAAGACATCATACATTTGCTGGACTTTGAAATTTGAATTCTTCAGGATTAAAAAAAAAAACAGGTTAGCCTAAGTCCTATTCCTAGGTATAAGCTATCACCATTTCATCTTTCAGCCAAATCGGTTCTGCCGTTTTGCCGTGAAAAAACCACAAACATCCAAACTTATAATATTAGTAAGATAAGATTATAATTAGTCAATAAAAAGAGCTTTTGTATGTATATAAGTATATACTTTAAATATACCAATGTCTTCCAGTCCATTGACCTGCAAAATAAATTTGCCATTCAGCACTGTTTTAACTTGTCCCTTTAAGTTCCCGGGCAATGAACCAGGGCAAATATCTTTCAGGTCATTCAGCAACCATTGCTCCTTGGCTAGGCTCTGTATTTCTCTCTCACCCAGGCTACTATTCTCTTCTTTCAAGTACTCAACACATCTGAAAATGTCATAAGAATTAAATATATTTAGTACATTTAAGTGCCATGAGTTTCTTAAAATAATTGCGAGCAAGTATTTCTTCTAAGCACCGTTGACTTGAATGATACTACTGTTGTTGCAAGCATTATAAGGCAGTTATTAAGTATGTTTTCAATCGCAAAACTATGCCCTGACTAATTTTTTAAGCTGTAAAAATAAGCCAATAAATGCGAGTGTTTGGAGGAGAGGCAGACATTGGACACTCAAATATGGGTGATACTCAAATATCAAGAGTACTCGAAACTGGCCAGCATTTACAATTCACATATGAAGAGATTGACGAAAATAGATGAAGCAAGAGTCTAGTGAGCACTGGTGCTCTACTCTCTCGCGTATTATGTATGGACAAAATTTTCATTTCATTCAATTTCATTTCATCATCATCATTCGTACTTTCTGTTATCCGTACTGTTGCTGGATAAGAGCCGATGTGCCACTACTACTAGATACCAGAAGTCACACAAAATCGTGCAATGGAAGTGCATATTGATACCTCCGTTATTTAGGTTTTTAACCACCGTTCAAGATGTTGGATAGAAGTTAGAACGTTACGTTATTTATAAAATAATAAATAAAATATACTGCAACATACCCAGTCAACCATTCGTTATCAACGTACATATGACATGAGAATAAATAGTTGCGTATTGAATTAACTAAGTTAATCAATGCCATTATTGTACGTTCCTATATTTAGTTAAATTATATTATTATCTTCATCTCGATTTTCCCTCTCTTTATCGAAACCAATAAAGTTTAATGTCAAAATCATAGACAGATTGATACTGTCCATTTGAACATAAGTAAAAACTTTTTTTAATTCCTACGTTTTTAAACAGACTCGATAGCCGGAGATCATAGTCATTTCTCATATTGAAGAAAATAATGAGAGAATTTCTACTTTACCAAAAATATTATGGGTATCTCACTTACAAAAAAAACTAATAGTGCGATGTATTCATAGTGAATTATTTAAGTGAATTTGTGAATAGATGATGGTGTAGTGTGTACCGTGTACGACACAGTCCTGTCACTAAGTACATAAATACCTACTTATCTTGCACTGGTAGCACTCGTAATTCATATACATAATACACGGCTACACACAATAATACAATATCCCTTATTAATATATTTAATATATTTGAATTTATTAAATTTATTAATATATTTGAGATTAAAGATAAAGACAAACCAAAAGAAGAAAGATTGTCAAGAGATTACTATTGTATTTCTTGTTTGTGGTTAGTTATAGTTGATTTAATAGTCTATGATTTCAACCATCATCCATCTCCCTCGTAAATTTTGGTCGTCATAGGCCGATTGAAAACAAAAGGCAATATTTTGAGGATCATTGTTATTTTAAATGTTTCCTGGTATATAAGTGTTGTGGAGAGAGCGCATACTTTTACGATCTACACGGTGGATAAAAAAATATGAAGCGGCGAAATGCCGAACCTGGCAAGATGAGGCGCCCGATGAAGCGCACAAAAATCACAGAAGGAATGTACGGAAAGTGAGTATTTACTGTTTATTACTTAATTAAGGTTATTGCCAACGTTTCTGTATATATTGCGGCACAATATTATGTGATAAAGTTTACGAAAATGTATGTATACGTGAGTTGAGCGGGTAGCCAAAAACATCTGGCCCTTTTACCTTGTAAACAAAAAAAAAATACAAGACTTCTGTTCTTATATGCTTATTTATTACCCAGACACACTGCACATGTTTGCCATAAGACCCTTACTCGTATAAAAGTAAATGCTGCCTAACAGTGTATGGGTTAGTGAATATATTGCATCCAGCATATATAAATATGCATAACTTCTATGCTTGTACATGTGTTCCTTATACTTTAGTTTACCCCTCTATCACCTTTCTTTCATAGAGAGCTGTGGCATTTTCAAATTCGTTAGTTGAAAATATTGTTTTTATTATTAAAATATCCACTAAAAAGTATGAAACAGTACTTTTCTTTAGATATTTTAAAAATGAATTACACTGCAGGTATCCAAGTTGAAAGCTACCTTTTGAGAAGAATGCTTGCTCTCACCTTCAGCTTATTATTTACTCCATCAATAAGAATACATTTTATTTATATGAGCTGTCTGAGGAAAGTTATTTATTTTACCAATATTAAATCAACAAACCCAATTTTGTTCATCTCCTCTAGAATTTGTTCAGGTAATTGACCTAGGCCATATCTTTGGAACACCAGTATGCTAGTATTATCTGCAATACGGCAGAAACCTTCTTTTTGCATCTGTTTATCGTGTTGTACCCCAAGATATTGTGAAAAAGTTATAGAGGAATCCCACTAATCCGGCAATATTAAATATTTGGGAAGCTTATTGGAATGTTTGTATTATTGTATAGAAAAATTCAAAATATGCAAATAAAATAAAGCATTTTATTGAAAGAATACATACATATATTTGACATAAGTTAAATGTATTGCACATAAATGTCAATACTTTTTTTAAAAACAACTGGTAAATATGTGCCTGTTATAGTGTTAATTTTGGAGGTCATTCTGATGCTAGTGTGCTAGGGCGGAACAAGAGTAGGGAGGCTTGAAGGCGACCTGTGTGTAAGGTGCGGATTATTGGATATACTGGAGTACTGGATTAGTGAGACTACTGTACTCCAAACCGGTAACATGTTTGATGAGTTTAATAAATGTGGATGAAGCAAAAGAAGTTTGTAAGTCTAGAGAGAACTGGCCCACTCAGTCTGTGAGGGACTTGGCATGATGATATGTATGTATCTGTCACTGATGAAAAATTCTTTGCAGTTCATTGCTGTACCTGAAGTTTGTGTTGGTGTGGGCCACTGTGGTGATGGCAGACTATATGCTAGAGTTCCGATTTGAATTCCTCTGGCCGTTCTGGATGATGCTCAGATCTGTCTATGACTCCTACAAATATCAAGGACTTGTGAGTATACTTAGTGATATGTGAATTGTCTTGTTGTATTTATTGAAAGAAGGTGATATATCAGTGGCGTAGCTAGGTAAGGTAAGGCCCTGAACTGAATATATTCCTCAATATACACATTTTTCTGATAATCCTTACAAAACATAAACTTGCAAGGTGTTTCGATTTTTCTGATGAGTATTGTATAATAAGCATGATGACAAAATTAAAAAAAAAAGTTCATATGGTAATAAATAATATGTAATGCCCAATAAATGTGTTTTCTAAAAATGTTATAATGTATGTGTTTTATAATAAACTATATAGTTTTTAGTTCTCCTTATAATGATTTAAGAAACTCAAATCTATGTATGCAATTTATTCTCTAAAATAAACATACTATAATTCAATTTTACACATACTTTTGAGTATCTGTATGTTTGTTGCTGGTACCTATAATAAACATTTTTTTCTTATAGGATGTCCTAATAAATTATAATAATAATATCCTCACGCCTGCCCACAAGGGTCCCCGAAGGGGTAGGCAGAGGTTTATAGGTAATACACACACACCCACTTTCCGCCAGAGGTATATTAGGTGCTAACGTGACAGATGGCGATTCCATCGCCGTTACTCAAGCACGACTACACATACGCCTTTGAATTTCTTCTCAGACGTATGCAGGTTTCCTCTCGATGTTTTCCTTCACCGTAAAGCTCGTGGTGTGACTAATCACTGTACTTAAGTTCAGAAAAACTCATTGGTACAGTCGGATTTCGAACTTGCGATCTTTGTGTCGCAGGCAACTGCTCGAACCACTCGGTCACCACGGCGATGTCCTAATATTATTATTATTCAGTAGTTGTTGTTACCTGTAATTGGGTGGACACTTATGTACATATGTTTTATTATGGCATATCCTGTTAACATTAAGGTGTTCCTGCCTGTTGGCGATCCAAACAAATAAATTATTGTTACTTGCAGGCATTCTCAGTGTTCTTCATTTGCATAGCACTGACCTCCGACATGATATGTTTCTTCTTCATCCCGGTGCAGTACATATTCTTTGCTGCCAGTTCATATGTGTGGATACAGTACGTCTGGTACACATGTGAGTAATGTTTAATATATTTACAAACGTACATAATATCATCACACAGAGTCCACCAAGAGGTATATATAGGGTTCCATCCACGAAGATGCGCCCCACATTCTTCCCTATATAGTTTAAAGTGTGAGTGTGCAACCTTCCACTAATGTTTGAGTGTTGTCGGTACACACAGATTACCTATGAGTGCACACGTACACTACAATTAGAGAGTCTGGTCATACTATCGGCATACCGCGACCCCCTCGACTAGAAATTGGTGGGGTGCGTCTTCGTGGATGGCGCTGTCTGTAGGCGGAGAGAGACGACCAGTCCCTTGTCTTCACTTAAAGACATTTGTTGTACATATTTTAACTTTGTTTGAAACTACAAAGTTAAAGCACTACGAATTTTTGAAAGCCTCAAAAGGATTTAGGTTAAATTGGAGTGTTTATTTACTACTCTGTACTTCTTCTCCTACAAGATTTATTTGCATAACAAGTAGTCTTCTCCAAGGTCACATTTATATATGTATGATAATCATTAAAATCGCTTCAATGGACGGACAGACAGACATACTTCCTTGCGTAATTTTAATATTAGTATGGTTTAATGATAACCAGACATAGCTAGCATGTTTATTCATTTATTTTTTCTTCTAACAATGAGATTTGTTTTTAAAAGAATTAAACTTGTCAAAATTCCACGGCAATCTATTGAATTCTTTTCAAGTTTAGCGAACATGCGGATGAACCCACTATGTCTGCGCGTTGCTTACGAGAAGCCAATATAAAATATTGTATTTACATACAAATTGGTTTTGTGGTATAATTATTATAATTGAGGAAATAACTGCGTAATAGATTTTTTAATTAGAGTTGTTTTGTAATGATTGGACGGCCTTCTAGTCTAGTGGTCAGGGCTTCTTCCAGCGAAGATTGGGATCGCGCGTTCGATGCTCGTTGCGGGCATTTATGTGACGAAGTCATAATTCTGCCTCAGTAATGGATAGTAATCCCACAAGGGTCACACAAAGGCGTACACATAGGTGTAACAACATTCCAATTAAGTGCCATCGTGACAGATGGCGAGTCCGTCGCCGTTTTTTCTTAGAAACTTTTTTCTCTTCTTCTGAAGAGAAACAAATAACGAAAACACATCCAACTTTTTTATTGTAATGCGGCTCGCTGATGTTAAGCGGTTACCGGCTACAAACTGAACGAAAATAGATGTTCAGGCATTTGTTTTTGTGAATGTGGAGAGACTGATGAATGTGGTTGCAGCGAAAGAGGTCTGTCCATGTAGAGAGAACTGGCGCTCTACTCTCTCTGTCTGCCTCTAGTGGCTCTGTAATTATGAATAGAAACAATAGTTTTACAATGTCCATAAATATAACTGTACGATTCGGTTTCTTGTTTACGCGATTGCATTCTATTTCGGCACTGTTACGTATTACCTATCGATGGCATTGCCCGCTTATTATATCGACAGGCGTTTCCTTAATCGCGTACTCCACCCAAACTTAACATGGAGCAGGTAATGTGATATCCTACTTAAATTATAAATGCGAGTTTGTTAGGATGTTTGTCACCCAATCATACAAATACTGCTAAACTATAATAATAGCAAATTTAGATGCTGTACTTACAGCGTACTATGGTCTAGCTATGTCTGCTCTTAGATATGGCATTATTTTTTGGGGAAACTCGACAAATAGAGACGTAGCATTTAAAATGCAAAAGCGATGCGTTAGGGCTATGCTTGGATTGAAATCACTAGATAGTTGCAAATCATTCTTTGTAAAACATTATTTATTAACACTTCCATCACTATATATTCTGGAAGTCTGTTTATTTGTAAAGTCCAATCCAAATTTATTTCAAAAGCTATCCGACAATGTTACTCGCAACCGTCGCGACAATAACAAACTGTGCTTGCTCCCTGCAAAAAAGGCACTTTTGCATAAGAGCATATTTTGTATGGCACCAAAGATATATAATAAGCTTCCTACGGGTATTAAGACCCTTACTTATAATTTGTTCCGAAAAAAACTAAAGTCAATACTTATAGGCAAATGTTACTATGATTTATCAGAATATCTAAATGACACGATCTAATTTGTAAAATGATTGTAAAATTTTACTTATTAATCCATAATTATTTTGAATTATGCATATAATATCATAACATTCATAATTTGTAAAAATATTAATTAGAATAATACACAATAAATAATGGCAATTATATTTAATTTATAATAAGAATTGTATAATTGTTTTATGAAATATTGTACGTCCAGACTGGACTAACTGTTGTGTCTTAGTACCTACTTCCTAACCACCACAATGTACACAGTTATTACAATAAAGAACTTACTTACTTACTAAATACATTATAAAATACCGCGTCGAGTGGTTGCAACACAAAGATTGTAAGTTCGATTCCCTACTGTACTAATGAGTTTTTCTCTTACGGGACTGACGGCCGTCGGTCGGTTAGAACGACTGTCTGCGAAGCTAAGGCTCGAGGTCGCAAGATCTCTTCTCAGTAGGATTCTTATAGACATACTCTTGTATTCCCACCTACATACAAATCTTTGGGAGACATTGCAATGCTTATATATGACTGAGAGAAAGAAACCTACACACCGTCAAATAAACATAACTCTCGAGTAAGAAAATTAAACAAAGATATCCCGCTTAAAAACACAAAAACTAATTTTATGACTGGTGTTTAGCATATTTCCCATACGTCGTTCCGCGTGGATGATATCAGCGGCGAATAGTATCGCGAGTGACTGATGTCGTGTGTGTGGCAGTCGTGGACAAGGGCCTGTGCCTGCCGACGGTGGCCATCTGCTGCCTGGTGGTGTACGTGGAGGCGCTGGTGCGCGGCGAGCGCGGCGGGCTGCTGTGGCGGCCGCTGGCGGCGCACTGCGTGGGCTACCCGGCCGTCACGCTGGGCTTCGGCTTCAAGTCCTACGTGGGCCACCGCCTGCGCCTGCGCCGCCAGCGGCTCGTGCGCCAGGAGAACGACTTCTACTTCCAGCTCATGCGCGACGCGGTGCCCGAGGAGGCGCTGCAACAGGTAGCCAGCACCGTCCCTCCCCGTCCCTCCTCCTCCTGTCCACATCAAACCTATAGCTATGTAGATAGGTGGCATATACTTGGCGCTATATCGATTATGCGTCTCCAAAAACACTAATACATCTCTCCAAAACCTCACTAGATGGGGCTAGTTTCTGCTGCTCCTAACGTTTCCATCAAAAGTTACACAGCTCTCCAGAGAAAGTGTTCTTGAACTCTGAAACTCTTTCCCCAATTTGACTGACCGTTTGGGACCATGGTAAAATAACCCTGCCTTCACTGCTAATGGCTGCGGGCTATCTCCTTTGCGTAATAGCCTTCCAAAATAGTCTCGCACAGCATCCGGCAGAAGTTTAATAGATTACGATGATGTTGATCAATACTACACTGCGCTAAAATCTATCTTAAATTTACAAAGACACATAGCTCGTTGTCATATATAATACGGTTGTTAGTTAACAGTGGTCCATATTGTTGTCAGAATCAAAGTAAAGAGGCCGAGCGCGTAGGCAACGGCGTGGAGTGTGCGCACGCGCAGGCGCAGGCGGCGGCGGGCGAGCGGCACATGAACGGCTCGGTGCGCAAGCGGCTGTCCAGGATCGACCTGCACGCGCAGGCCTCCACCGACCAGTTGCACATTAAGGTGAGCACCACCGCCGTGGCGATAGATGGCGCTCTAACAGCTACTAATGAGCTGTCATAATTATAACCATTAGATTGATTTTATAAAAAAATAATTTATACATGTAAAGGAAAATATTCCTTTGCTTTAGTTAATTCCTCTGTGTAAATTGTATTAGGGGGCGTTCAAGTATTACGTACGTAAGCGCTCTTTGGGCTTTGCTTTGCTGATATTATTATACATATATAGGTACTAATGATTACGTAAGCATGGAAGGGGGAAGAGGTGGGCTTACTTTTGCTGACAAGGGTTGGGGTAAATAATTGTAAAAATCTGGTTAAGTAATATTAAGAGATGAAGAGATATGAAGAGATATAGATAAATTGAGTGTTGTATGGTGTATGGTGCAGTTAGAGAAGCTAGAGAAGCACTTGGCTGGCCAGAGTGCGAGTAAGGACAAGCAGGCCTCGGCCGCGGAGGCCAACGGGGCGGCCTGCGGCCTCGCCGACGACGACGACAAGCACGACCATACTAAAGGTGAGCCTTACATATACTTCACTTGGGTGAAAAGTAATAGCGTCTGAAACACAAAATCACCGCCATCTACCGGGTCCAATTTTGGTAGCAAAAATGACATCCAAATCGGCCCAGTCGATTGTCAGACAATAAAAAAAACTTTATTCCATAAAATATTTCAAATTAATACCTGGCCTCCACACTAGGCAGTGCCCGTCCCGTGGGGGAGATTTAACTATTGTACGGTATAAAGTATTAATTAACAGCATAGTTCTGGGTAAATTATGTGAGTTACATTATTTCGTATTTTCTAGACATAAATGCGTGTGCATATTATTAAGAGGAAACTCAAAAACATGCGTATAGTCACACCACAATGTATATCCAGTGAATAAAAAATGTTGGTACAACGGTGGAGTTGTATCCTCTTTCGGGAACCCTTGTAAGAAAGAAAAAAAATATATATATATTTTTATACACAAGCATATTTATCCCTACTAATATTATAAATGCAAAAGTAACTCTGTCTGCCTGTTACCTTTTCACGCCTTTCACGAACCAATAATAGTAATATATAATAATATATTATTATTATTGGTTCAGTAACCAATTTAAATGAAATTTGGTACAGAGATAGCCTAGAGCTTGAGGAAGGACATGGCTAGTTTTTGATGCGAATAAAGGGTTGCAATAGGAGATGAAAGTTTGTATGGAAGTTACGTCATTTTTGAACCTAGAAGCTTAAAACTTATTTTTTAGGCTCTTGATTACATATACATTAATATTACATTCCAAGTTTGTAAAAAAATTACATTATTTAGAAAAAAAAATGCTGCTTAATATCACCTTTCCGCGCGGACGAAGTCGCGGGCACAGCTTGTAGCATATAAATATTCTTCTCATTATTCCGTTATAACTTTTTTTAGGAAGTGTAAAATCGTCAAAGTCTGACAAAAAAGAGGCTAGTACATTAAAAGAAGAAAAAAGAAAGAGTAAAAATAAGGATAAGGAGAGCACAGATAGTCATAAGAGCACAGAACATAGTGAGTATATTGGGTTGATTTTATTTATAATACTTGCATTCCTTCATATTGCATTCTATACCCTCTGCCTACCCTTTTGGGGACTCGGCGTGATGATATGTATGTATGTATGTATGATTACATTACCAAACTATGTACAGCTTTCACTATGGAAACTGGACAATTTCTATATATACTTGAATAGATAGATATATATATGCATTAATACATAAGAGATCCAAGACTATGATACAAGTACTCGTGTGCATCACACGAACTTACTACCATCAGCTGGACTCGAACCCGCGGCCTTAAACTTCGCAGTAAGTAAATATAGTATTTGAGCGTATGCATATTTCTATTAATTTCAGCAAAAGAACAAATAGTTAAAGATAAAGATATAGAAAGTACAAAAGAAAGTATAAAAATTAAGGACAGTTCTAATGGTAAAGACAAAGAAAGGGAGAAAGAAAAGGAGAAAGAGAGAGAAAAAGAAAAGGAACGAGAAACAAGAGAAAGGGAGAGGGAACGTGAACGCGAAAAGGAGCGGGAACGGGAACAGGTGAGCACTTTCAATTCAGCATATATGATTAGCACATTAATATCGCCAGTTCCCTCTAGAATTACAGAACTATTTCACTACAGCCACATTCATCAGTCCCTTCATACAAGCTTGCCAGCTTCTAATACACTCGAGTGTCTCCTTGAGGGATAGATTTGATCTAGATAGTTGGGAAGTTGTCTTCCTTGGTCTCTTATGTTACTTTATTGTTTACCACCGTTTCTAAGAAACATAACCCTCGCATTTAGTAGTGTCGATTCGGGTTAGAGGTCCTTCGATCTCGCCATTGTTCGGAGCAAGATCTCAAGCAACGTCGGAGAATGCTATACAGAATCGGCACAAGTCAAACAATTATCATTTTGAGGATATGATCCTTAAGCAGATAATTGAAAAAAAGAGCCAGCAGTGTAATGTTGTGTGTGTGTGTGCGTGCAGCGCGAGTGGCAGGACGAGCTGCGGAAGGTGCGCGCCGAGCTGTCGGCGGCGCGCAGTGGCGAGGCCGAGGCGCGCCGCGCGCTGGCCGCCGCCGCCGCCGCCGACACGCAGCGCCGCGCCGACCACCACCACCTCAAGCAGGCGCACGCCACGCTGCAGCACAAGTACGTCACGTCCGCCCCCGCCCCGCCCCAGCCCCCGCCCCGCCCCCGCAGTACTCACCCGCCCCCGGCCGCCCCGCAGGGTGTCCGTGTGGCGCAGCGGCGAGCGCGCGGCGCTGGAGCGGCGCCTGGGGGAGGAGAGGCGCGCGCGCAGCACGGCCGAGCACCAGCTGCGGGCCGCGCGCCGCCAGCAGCTGCCTACCGCCGGGTACACGCGCACTACACGCACACTTGCACACTGCACGCACACCTGCATACTACACGCACACTTGCACACTGCACGCACACCTGCACACAGCACGCAAACCTGCACACTACACGCACGCCTGCACTCCTGCACATCTGAACTCCTGCGAACTACATACACGACTGCACACCTGCGCACTGCACGCACAGCTGCACTCCTGCGCACTCCACACACACTTGCGCACTGCACGCACATCTGCACTCCTGCGCACTGCACGCACAGCTGCACTCCTGCGCACTCCACATACACTTGCGCCATAGTATAAAGAGAGGGAGTAGGCTATCTCCGGCCCAATTCGCGATATAATTGCCTACTGTCTTAGGGTTGTCACTTTTAGCTAAATATTAGGCGCGGCTGTTCGCGCTTCGCGCAGCCACTGAAGGCGTCTGAAATAAAAAGCACATTTAATATACATTAGGTATCTATAATAAAAAATGAATAAAGTGAATGAAATATTATCATTAAAAGAAATAAAAACAACATTAAAAACTAACGACTGTCTCTTTGACTATAATCGAATTTGTTGTTATGATTCGAACTTTGTTTTATATGTATTTGATTTACTATTAGTCAATTAGGTACTCGTACATACTTATTTTGAATTACGATTTTCTGTAAGTAGGTAGGTACTTAGTTACTATACCTATTATACTGAGAAATCGCCATAACTAAACGTAAACAAAGAAATAGCGGCAAACCAATTGCCAGATCAAAAGTACCTACATTCTAGTAGGAGCCTACCTACCTACTTCCTGTGTGATAGAAAACTAATACAAACTAAAAATATGTAAGTCTCTCTCCTCTCTCGTAGATCTCATCACCAAGTAAAATTATATTATGCTAGAATAAGTGACTAACTTACCTTTTCTGTTCAATAGGTAATCTGAACAGAGACAGGTCTGGAATCGATGAATTATTGAGACACCCAAACACACAGCAATACGTTCTTCTGCGATTATCAGACATTTTGATGATGATATTGATGAATAAATCATTTAGCGGTGCCGAAAAGCCGTGACGCGCGCGCGAACCTTGTGCAGTGTTAGCCCGGACTGGCGCACTGAGAAACGGGTCGAGATTTTGTTAAAGTGTGCGTGCGTCGACACATAGATACAATAGCGCACACATACAAGCCGCGCGCGGTGCGTTTGTATGAAGATAACCTACTTCCTCTCTTTATACTATGCTTGCGCACTGCGCGCACATCTGCACACTGCACGCACAGGTGCACTCCTGCGCACTCCACACACACTTGCGCACTGCACGCACATCTGCACTCCTGCGTACTACACACACACACACACCTGCACTCCTGCGCACTATACACACACCTGCGCACTGCACGCACAATGGTGGCTAACGTCCCGTGTCCCGTGTCCGGCAGCGGCGAGTGCGACAACGAGTGGTGCCGCAGCCGGCGCAGCGCGCTGGACGCCGAGGCCGGGGCGCTGCGCCGCGAGCTGCAGCGAGCCAGGGACCGCGTGGCGCAGCTGCAGCGGGACCTCGCGCACACCAGCGACCAGGTCACACCACACTACGTTACTGCTACTCTACCATCCAAGTGGATTAAGTTTAGAGGCGACTAAAAAATAATATATATTTTAACACAAATTATGTGGACATGTTTCAAACTGCTATTCTAAGAAAAAATTGGTCCCACTTCCTATTAATATTGTAAATGTGAAAATAGGCGAGGATGTTCGTTACTCACGCTCGCGATCACGCTAGAACTACTGAACGGAACAGGATGGAGTTCGCTTAAGAGATGGTGGAGAGGCATGGTTTTGACACATGCAATTGGCTTGATTCCGGAGAAGAAACAGCAAATTAAATCAAATTTTATGTAGGTAAAAACGTGGGACACAGTTAGAGGATAGTAATTAAAAAGTCAATCTCGACGTCATTCTCACTCTCTTCTACTCAATTCGTGTTAGTTTATGTTAATTTGGTTCCCAGTTTTAAAATGGTCGATATATGTAGGTCCGGACACTAGAGGCGCGCGCCGAGGCGCCCAGCTCGCCGGGCGGGCGGGGTGCCGTGGGCGGGGTGGGCGCGGTGGGCGCGGTGGGGGGTGTGGGTGCGGTGGGAGGTGTGGGCGCGGTGGGCGGCTCGTGGGCGGCGCTGTCGGAGCGCGCGGCGCACCTGGAGCGCTCGCTGTCAGCCGAGACGCGCGTCAAGCTGGACCTGCTGTCGGCGCTCGGGGACGCGCAGCGCAAGATGCACATACAAGAAGGTACGCACACACCCTATTGGATAGTAAGCCACGGCATATTGGATAGTAAGCCACGGCATATTGGATAGTAAGCCACGGCCTATTGGATAGTAAGCCACGGCCTATTGGATAGTAAGCCACGGCATATTGGATAGTAAGCCACGGCCTATTGGATAGTAAGCCACGGCCTATTGGATAGTAAGCCACGGCCTATTGGATAGTAAGCCACGGCATATTGGATAGTAAGCCACGGCATATTGGATAGTAAGCCACGGCCTATTGGATAGTAAGCCACGGCATATTGGATAGTAAGCCACGACCTATTGGATAGTAAGCTTCGACCTATTGGATAGTAAGCCACGACCTATTGGATAGTAAACCACGACCTATTGGATAGTAAGCCACGACCTATTGGCGGGCCTACGCCGTTCCCCATACTTAAGTACTAATGCTGTAACATAAACATATTGTATTTGTAATCATGGAGTTTATTGCCAGTTCTTCTCCATGGAAACGACCGACCCGAACCGTGCACCTTTTTCGACGTTTCATAAGTGCCTATGTGAAATAAAAATATTTTGATTTTGATTTTACGGCCATAACCTGACATACATCTGTAGATTAAACTTTCGACTATTGTCGACTTATTATCGTACATACATTTTTAGAGCTACCTTCCGATCATATTACTCTCATTATCCTAACATCTGAAGACTTATCTCAAGATATCATAGTCCCCTATTTATCCTGACAATATATATACGGTGGGAGAAAATGTCCAGAGGACACCTACATATGTTTGAGCAGAAAAAGAAACAGCAATGGACTCGCCATCGCTGTTTCTTTTTCTGCCCGTGGACCCGCCTCGTGAAAGCCTACCCTCTGCCTTCCCCTAAGGGCGATATCGTAAAGACAGGCGCATGCGCATATACTCATATTCATATAGTGTATGTTACATTCTATAGCCGTCTTTTTTATATATACCTGTCGCAGGAGTGATTTGCCGCCAAGACAAGGAGTTGGAGGAGCTGAAGGCGCAGATGGTGGCCGTGATGCCGGCCGCGCTCGTGCCGCGCCTGCGCCTGCCGCACGACCCCTACGCCGACCAACTCTGCTCCGACGCCTAGACCACCCCACCCGACCCCACTGCCGCCCCCTTTACAACTACATTATAGGGTAGTATTTGGCTTGATGGATCAGTGCCGGTCACTTTCCACAATAAGCTAATTTTTCCCATATACGAAAATGTCAATGATATCAATGCATAGTGATCGTACGCAGTGTGTTCACGATACCGTTTTTGCGGTCGTGTGATGCGGCGACGGTATGACAGTTTGGTTCGTCTTACTAAACATTAAGTTCTGATTCATATGCTAACAGTTAGTCTCTTTCTCTCGCACACAGTTCGAGCGAGAGCTACGTCATGTGACGTCACAGATTTAATTATACATGAAATTCGCCGCATCACAAACCGTAGAAAATCTCCAATAAAATTCAAGTAATATTGAACCGTGGCACATACGAATAAGGTGTGTATTCGTTTGACAATGCTTGATTTTAATCCGAACTTTAACAAAAGCCCTACTGTATAAATGACCCTTTAAGCGGATTTGTGTTTTATCGCGCTGATGATAAAGGTGTTTTTGATAATTTACTATCGAATGTGTCGGACTATTAATCGTGCAGGAGGTATTAAGCTTTTAGGCGGGTTCATGAATACGCCGTTAAAATTATCCTAGGAATTGATACCAAAGTACACAGAAAACTATTTACTTACATCAAGTATATAGGAACGGCCATGGACTCGCCATCTGTCACGTTGGTGGAATATACAGCTGGCGTAAAGACGGTAAAGGGACTACTGTTTAAGGCGCGAAGATATACTACAAGTATATCGAATACACAAGTACAATATACAATTTTATTAAGATCGCCATACCTCCTTGCATTTGACAATACCACTTATTTCGAGGCGCATTCCGATATGAGCTGAGACAGCGCAAAATATGTTCGTCCCTTTTTATTCCGTTACAACCGATTGCGTAGTTGAAGAATCCCCTTCTCGGTATTGTGGTGGTTGAGCTTGCGTAAGGTTGCTTATACTGAATTTCAATTCTGTTAGCTTGCGGTCACAGATTACATACACGGTCAATCACAGATTACATACGAGAGGAGCATAACGGATTCCCGTTCGAATTTGGAGCTGCCCGACTGGGGCAGGACCTCCACCTTATAGAAGTCCGTAGCCCAATTTGTGTTGTGTTACGCGGAAAATAAGGTTACCAGTAATGAGCTCCTTGGAGAGGGGGGGAGGATTGTTGTATTGTGTCGGCAGCAGAGGGATTTATCCCAATATACGGCCAACACAGTATAACTCTACAAACACAGTGGCAACGCGCAAGTGATACTTTGGTATTGTGTGTATGTTTTCTATCGGGTGGGCAGTATGCTTGTTTGCCACTCTTGTTGTATAAAAAAAAGTACTGATGTGTCTGTCATGATGTGTGTGAAATTTTTTTTATGAAAATGGCTTTGCCACTGCTTTGCAGCTCTAAACTTTGGAATTGATGGCAAAGACAAATTTGGGAAAGCGTGAAAACATACATGAAAATGTTTTCATTTATAGCACTATGGAGTTTACTTGATTGTTTGTGTGCACTCAAGATTCAGGAAAACCCTGGTATGGATCTGTGACTGATAACCTATAAGGCTTTCTTTATAAACCTTACGTAAGTTCTAAGTTTAAGTGGTCGGCTCAAACCGCTTTGGTTCTAGCTTTGACGCTAGCGTGCCACTGGTCTTTGTATGGGCGTTTATATCTGATCTCATTGATTTGTTTTTCTTTGTTTGTTTTCTATGCAAGCTGAAAGTTGTGTGTTTATTTATTTCTACGATTAAAATTGTTAAGTTATTTGTTTGAACGGAGTATGGCGCTGGTGTGGAAACAAAGAAAAATATAAAAGAAAATCTTTTGTAAATTCTCACTAACCCCTAGTGTAACCCCTAGTTCAACCCTAGTACCATCTCCTCGGATGTCCATACAAGCATCGGTAGATAAGAATATATGTAAACTGGATTTACCTAAGGATAAAATAATACGAGTGTTAGTTTTGTAACCGTGTACGTACGTCGTAAACAGAGCGTTTATTTTTTCATAAACTATACGTATTAAATCTAAATATATTCGGATTCATTGACTTGCCTACCTCCGCCCCGAAACATCTAATGTGGTACACGTTGGGTGTTTTGAATGCGCGATCCTTGGACACATTCAAAATAGCGAATGTAAAGTATGAAAACAAAAGTGTAGCGTATGCATATGACCGCTAGGTTGATAATTGTTTTGACAAGGGGCGTTCGGAATGATCTCTCTCCTAAGCATAATTGTTGTGATGTTAAGGGAAGTCCTTCCATTGTGGATCGCTGACGCAGTCTTTATACGTGTTCTTTTTAAATTTATTATGTGATATATTGTACAAATTTATGATCTGAAACGAGTCTTCTCCTTTGTAATTGTAGTTTTAATGACGTTTTAGTCCAAATTGTTTACATTTTACGGTTGTCGTCGCACTATGTAAGCACATACGCGTGTTGCAAAACGATAACCAGTATCATTTTGACAGCTGTCAAGTTTCATGTAAGTGTGACTTGTAAGTCATTTATTTTGTTCGTTGAATTTTAAAAATGGAACAGTAACAGACAGATGGCGACCTGAAGTGTTTACACCATGACAGTTTGTTGTGATTTTGACTGTGTTTGGTGACACAAACTAATATTACCTTTAGGTCTTCGTAAATCGAAATAAACGTGCCACCCTTTTTTTTTATTGAAAAGTCATTTGGATGAGAGCTAGGCCTGAATGCTAATACCATAAATAATTGGAACTACGCATTTGAGGAGATACGCAGTCTAAAGTGCCGCACATAAAAAAATGAGAATGTCAAGATTTTGGCACTTTGGAAAATCGACAGGAAAGCGGAATCGACACTGTGTTATGTTGGAAATGTCAGTCGTGTCGATAAGTGCCAATATTGATACACTATGTGTAGCCATGTGGTTAGTACCTGTTTGGTGGACGTGCTATGGGATAATAAACCTTATGACATTCATGTTGCCGTGGTGGCTCAGTTTAACTAGTTGCTTGCAAAATCAAAAGTCCAGGTTCGAACCCCTGTGGTAGATTTTTGACAATATGATCTTTACAGTGACTGAAAACATCGTGAGAAAATCTTCATTCGTTTGAGTAGATATTCGAGTACTCGCCATCTGTCACGTTGGCATCTTTCGATCGTTATATTTTCGACAAAAAGATGGCATAGTTACACTTCCCCTGCCTACCCCTTCGATGCAAGGGAAGCGGCAACATTAATGTTGTATTAGCATTGAAAAGTACATTCTCTGACATAAAATTGTCTGTGAAACAAGACCTGTAAGAAAAAAAAACGCGTGTCACTCGGGGACTGCCGCGGTAAAGCTATTGCATAGTATTTTTTATCAACTTATGCAATACACCTATATATTTTCTCACCAACAGCTGCTTACGTACTAGGCATGCCTTTTAAGTTCTGTCGTTTCCATATTTCCCGGCAATTTTGAATTTGGAACTGTTCCAAATTCGAATGTGTTTAAATTAAGTGTTAGGCTATTTTCGGTACGGAATTTCTGGATTCGGTCTCCAAGCTCAAGGCCCGCGATAGAAGCTATGCAATAGCTTAAAAACATCACATTTGATATCTCAAAGGAACAAACGCACATTGGTTCGATATCACAGTTGTATATAACTGTCTGTATTAATTACTGAGATTGTGACAAATAAATGTCGTATGACTCTAGTCTCGTAACTGAAGATTGTACACTTTCAGAGGCGTGGTGGCAGTTAACCTTGATTAACCTTTGAGTAAATAATTGGAGGAATCATAGCTAGTAGCTATTGTTGTCATTCATTACCTCATAGGGCTGTGACGCAATCTTAAAACGAATGTTTTATTTCGACTTTAAAATCCAGATATATTATTGCATATTATAAATGTTTTGCTATGCAATAATATCAGAGCTTTACGGTGATGCAAAACATCGTGAGGAAATCTTGACCTTTAAGAAATTTAAAGGCGTAAATACTTGATACGGCGACGGAATCATCAATTGCCACATAGGCATATACATTTAATATGTCTCAGCCGTAATTAGAATTATGTTACCCCCCTGTTTTTATGAACTACAAACTGTAAGCCCCTTAACTATGAATAATGTTTTGACTGTAGATTCTGGTTATCTGAAAGCCCTTACCATCCCACCCACTGTTGACAGCCCTATAAGTTCCAATCCTATTTAAATTCTATTTGGGTCAAAATATCTTCGAAAATAATTAAGTCAGATGTGTTTCTTCTCTGCGCCACACCTCTGTACAGTGTTAGACGATTTTTGTGTTACTTTAGTTATTAGCTTAGTTATTAACCATCGGACTGCGACCTGCCCACGAAGTGTAACTTCCGTAGCAAGCGTTTTGTGTAATATGTACTTAATTAAGTTAGTTTGCGTTATAATTTTGGAAACTTCATCATAAGCGACATATATTTTTCTACAAAACACGTCAACAACAACTGGACAGTAGCAGGAGCGAGCGGTACAATCGGTGATCTGAATTTTCACTAGTGAATTGTAAGCGATATGTTTTTTTGTACGAATAACAAGTGACCGTGACAGCAATAAAAATCAGACTTGCAAGTGACCTTTTATTTTTGTATTGTACTACTACTTTACACCACAGAATTAAGATTACATCTGCAGTGAGGCTGTACTTCTTACCACACTTATTATGTACATTGCATGTAGCATGTTTTCATATATAGCGGACTAATAAATACATCTGGCTACCTTTTCAGGGACCCTTATAGGTTTAAATTTTTTTATATACAACATGGGTGGCAAACAAGCATGCGGTCCGCCTGATGGTAAAAGGCTACCGCCGCCTATGGACACTTGCAACACCAAGGGCATCGCTCGCGCGTTGCAGACCCTGCAGGAATCTTTTCACACCCTTCTTGAAGAACTCCATGCTGTACTCTCCAGGGAAAACTGGGAAGCTGTGGAATGATCTCCAGGGGAGCTCATTCCCCAGCCTGAGTGTATTATATTGTATGTCGGCCATCATAAGAAATAATAATTATGGTGTCTACAAGGATCACACTCATTAAATTGGATTGAAGCAATTAATCAAGTGTAAAATATGATACTATATGCTTCTATAGATCATTGTTGTTTCTCCCATATAACTTAATAATGTTTTCAGTCACAGCTTGAAATTTCAGAAATACGAGCTTCACTGACAACAGTCTGGATTTGAAGTTGCACCTTCAAAGCTTTTTGAAGGTCCATTTTCCTTAGCTGAGAAGCAATATACTGTCCGTAAATATCAAATTCATCTTCCTTTGTAACCATCTCAGTGGCTGAGGCACTATCTACAAAAGTTCTATCGGAAATGGAACTTGGACTGCTTGGTATTGTTTTAATTGTTTTGTGTAATTGGATATTAGGCTTTTCATTCATATCTTCAGCTTCTGTCTTTAATATATGACTGTAATTCCCATCTGGAAAAGGGTCTATATCATAATTTTCATTTTCTGTATTAGCCCACAGGTACTGTTCAGACAACTCCTCGGGACCCTCTTTGTTCTGTAATAACAAAATACATTTCAGGTACTTAAGACAAAAGTAAACTGTAATTAATTTTTAATCATTAACTTTCAATAGAAGTGCACTTAAAAGACCTCATATCTATTCTTGCATAAGTTGCATGTGGTATACTTTATCTACCTAGCCTGTAAGTGACTTGATGCAATGATTGAACGAAACAAACTCCCCGGTTTGCTTTTTTCACATTTGTTCCCTTTTACGTAGGGGTAGTTACATATATAAACTCTGTACAAGAGGAGCAATTCATTGCCATGCATGGCCATCATTAAAATAATCTGATGTTTTATAATAAGCCTTTTGAATTAATTTACTCTGGACTCTGTGAAGTTGAAGGTCTGTAATCATCATTTGTACCTAGTAATTCTACAGGTATATATATGTTATAAATAACTATATAATAATACTTACCCCTTCGACAGTTTCTCCTAATATTTTCAGTCTCCTATCATAGCATTTATGCCATTCATTAAACCATTTAATCCTAGGAGTGTAACTCCAATCTCCGTCCGACCTTTGCTTTATCTTCGCTAGTTCTTGCGAATACGTGGATTGCAAAACTCTTACTTTCATATAAGCTTCCGATTCCGATAACGCAATACCTGTTTTATTCCTAAACTCTGCACAAACTTCACGCATTGCTTTCGTTCGCTCCATCTTTCTCCTATGGCAACTGTGTTTTGGGTTCCACATAACTTCGTGTCTTAGATATATTTTCACGAACTGATATGTTTCGTTTGTACTCCACCTCATTTTAACGTATGTATTGTATTTGTTTGAAATCTTAAACGAATTAATCTTCTTCTGATCCTCTGATTTGACAAACGTAATCAAAGACTACTATTTAATACTTGAATTGAAACTACTTTGTATACTAACTAACGCAATGTTTTGAAACAAATTGAGATTTTGACGTTTGATTTACTTCTTTTCATTGCCCTTCTGTAAACATGCTATGGTCAAATTCATGCTGCTTCTACTGTAATAATATTTTTATGAATCATATAATATACATAGGTCCAGCTTAAGAATCAATCGAAATTCCTATCGGTTATTACTATACATTAGTAGAACGCTATGCTACGTTGTGGCATACGCATATTCCCGTGCGTCACATGATTTGACCCTAACATACTCTTTCAACTATATGAGATATTGTATTGACCTTGAGACCTAAGATTTGATGAGAAATACTTTGATTCCAACTCTCAGGGGATTCCGAAGAGGCAATGGTTTTGTAACATCTACATTTCGCATTTGAGGTTAGCTCAAGTACCTAAGATGTTATTAACCTCTATGGACAGAGCTTGCAATACCTCATTTAATCGCGTGCTGCCACCCGTGAAAACAGAAATTGATTTTTTCTTGAAGTATTCTTTCAAGAAATATCCCCTCTGTGGAAACGCTTAGCAAAGAGTTAATATCACAAATTGACCTTAGGATCAAATAAAACATACATACACATACTTACAAATAAATATATTTTGCTTCTCTTTGGTACATTTTTGATTCATGGTTATTGCA
Organism: Drepana arcuata; assembly: GCA_016069955.1. Lineage (NCBI taxonomy): Eukaryota > Metazoa > Arthropoda > Insecta > Lepidoptera > Drepanidae > Drepana > Drepana arcuata. The sequence goes on from JACCPG010000357.1 coordinate 138,607, forward strand.
CAAGTTCTAATTTCATTACCTAGTTAATATTCACCAATATCCACAAGAAGGAAAAAAACCTGGTCCACTTACTTAAATAATACTATTTATCAGGAATACCAAAGTATCAACATTCATGCAGAAATAAAAAATAATTGGCCAATTAATAATACTCACACATTAAATACCTAACACTCAACCAAAGACACATTGTAAAGAGATGTGGCTCTAATTCCAGAATAAAAAAAAATAAAAAAATTGTATTTAAGATGGGTGGCTTAGAAAATTGTTTTGTGTGTTACAAAAACATATTTCTTCAACCATCATAAAAAAAATGTGACTACAATGACTTAACTGTCAGAGATCCTGGCTGTGCTCAAAAGATTTTGGATTACAAGCTGCAGCCGCAATGCTTTATGCAAATTCATTTTCCGCAACTGAGAAGCAATATATTTGCCATAGATATCAAATTCATCCTCTCTCGTTAATTCTGAATTCAAATAATTTGAGTCATTCATAGAGTTGCTATGTTTGAGCTTCTTTTTTTGTTTTTTCTTAACAAAGACTGTATCAGACTGTTTCTCTTCTTTCACTTTTGATATGACTTTGTCTTTTGTGGAATCACATTCTTCATCAATTATCGGGTTTAGTGGATCAGGGTTTGGGTGCTCTGAACAGCCATTTTGATGTTCTTCTTCTACCCATAGCACTTGGCATGATGAATCCACTTCTGGTGTTTCTTGGGACTGAAACAGTGCATAAAGAAATTAAATTTTAAAATATAAACTACAATTTAAAAAGGATTAAAAAAAAAAATATATATATATACATATATACATAGCAAATATGCAATATATATATATCAAACTAATTTAGAATAATCAGTCAACTTTATTGATTTAAAGCCGTGGTGGCCGAGTGGTTCGAGCAGTTGCCTGCGACGCAAAGGTCCCAAGTTCGAATCCCGACTGTACCAATGAGTTTTTCTGAACTTAAGTACAGTGATTAGCCTTCCAACTACCATTTTACGCTTGGTGAAGGAAAACATCGTGAGGAAACCTGCATACGTCTGAGAAGAAATTCAAAGGCATATGTATAGTCGTGCTTGAGTAACGGCGATGGACTAGCCATCTGTCACGTTGGCACCTAATATACCTCGGGCGGAAAGTGGGTGTGTGGGTATTACCTATTCACCTCTGGTGGTGTGACTAGTCACTGTACTTAAGTTTAGAAAAACTCATTGGTACAGTACAAATTCTATACATAGAATGCCATATACTATGCGAGGTACGTACACAGCTCACAGAGGGTACAGAACTTAACAGCTACAGAACTTCTATTGGCTTACAGAGCTCTTTCAAGGTATTTTAATTAATTGATTAAAGTTCAGACTGAATGTCTTAGACTTACATTGTTAGAACCTGTTGAATTTCGATTATGACTGATATGTTTCAAACATCGATCCATTTCGTTGAACCAAATCAAAGATGGTTCATACATAGAATGTGGTCCAGATTTTTGTAGTATTTTGTGCACTTGCTGTATGTATGTTGTTCTTAGGTTTTTGATCTTCATTTTGACTTCAGAAATACAGAGAGATTTCATGGTTGCTGTTTTGAATTCCATGCAGATATCGGCGTAAGCTTTTTCTCTCTGGGATTTCAGTTTGTATCCCGAGTGTGCTGGATTCCATAAGCACTCGTGTTTTAAATATATTTTGACAAACTCCAAAGTTACTACTTCACTCCACCGCATCTTGGTTTGTATTTATTTTTAAGACTCAGTCTTCTGTGCTGCATACATAATTTATGAATTTTCTTAAAACTGCAATCAAAGCAAAGTAACCAAAACAAACCTCGTATTTGACTGACAGTCGTCAGGAATACATTCGGGTACGTTTACGAAGATGGTTAAAAAAAATTTATAAGCTGCGTTTTTTTTTCAAAAAGCAGTTTTTTATTTTATATAAGTATCAATCTCGGGAAATATTATAAAATAAGAAAAGGCATTTTTTATAGTCATTTTAAAATCGGACCAAAATTTTTCGTTTTTATTTTATTCTGGAATGTCTTCTTGATCGACTGTTGGTGCTGTTTGGTTGCTGATTTCATGGATGGCCCGATACCCGCCACTGGAGGCACTGGACCAAAACGCAAGTCTTCCCTTCAGAGCATGCCGCTTAATAATTTTATAATATATTTGTGCAGTAATCATTTATACTGAAATACATATAGAATTATTAATATTTATAATATTTAAGAGTTAGTTTAAGCGAGGTAGGGCATAACGGGTTTCTCGTTCGAATTAAGAGCTAAGTCCGTAGCCAAATAACACAATGTTTTGTGTTGTGTTTCTGCGCGGTGAATAAGGTTACCTGTAAACAACATAATTGGACTATATCCTCTGCTGCCAACACAGTATAACTCTCCGAACACAGAGTGGCAACGCGAAAGTGATACTTCGGTCTTGTAAGCGTAAATAGGCTGCGGTAACCGTTTTCTATCGGGTGGGCTGTGTGCTCGTTTGCCACTCTTGTGGTATAAAAAAAAAACTTAAATAACTAACAGAGTAACTTTGCGTCACTTTTATAATTCATCTGTAGGTAAGTACGACGTCCGACCCCTCGAGAGAACAATCTCGCCGAGGCCGGAACTTGCGGCGACCAAACATAATAAAACTTGCCTCTCCCAGATCACACCAGCGACGAAACGAATTATCCTCTGTAATTTATGGTCCGGACTTTTCCACTATTATTCTTTCACTATTACACTTGGATACTTTGATTAGTATGTTGATGGTCTTGGGACCAATGGGAAAAATCTTAAGTTAATTGTATTCTTACCTAACATAAACGTTTATACTTATAAAAGACTTTCAGAATAATAATACAGCCGTGGTGGCCGAGTGGTTCGAGTAGTTGCCTGCGACACAAAGATCGCAAGTTCGTATGGCGACTGTACCAATGAGTTTTTTTGAATCTAAGTACAGTGTTTAGCCACACCACAAGCTTTACGGTGAAAGAAACTATCGAAAGGAGACCATACGTCTGAGAAGCAATTCAAAGGCGTATGTATAGTCGTGCTTGAGCAACGGCGATGGATTTGCCATTTGTCACTTTGGCACCTAAAATATATCTCTGACGGAAAGTGGGTGTGTGGGTACTACCTATACACTTCTGCCTACCCTTTCGGAGACCCTTATAATAATATAATTTGTGTATTTCTTGTATCTTTTTATACACTTAATTAAATAATGATCCATTTATTTGCATCTACACTAAGCCGTTGTGTGAACAGCGAAGGCGAAAAGGCCAGAACCACAGAGTTCCAGCTATTTGCAAGCTTTGAGACTTAAACAAAGCGTTTTCAAAGGACCCTTGCTAACAGGCAGTAGCAGTTGCGAGCTTTATTTGAAATGCTTTAGTTTGAATACAAAGTGACAAATTAGGATAACAGGCAGTAAAATTTGCGACACATGCCCGATTGAACACTGCAATTAATTATGACGTTCAATCAAAATCATGTTGGAAATGTAGTCTACAGAAAATCGATTTCTATTACTTGTCTGTTATTTGACATAGTATATACCATTATATACTTCGTACAAAAAAACACTGACCCCGTTCTTTTTCGTCTCTAGACACAATAGTTATTGCCGATAATAGCAATATCATAGTTTGAATCGCCTCGCCGCACTGTTTACATTGCTTTATTAACGGTAGATGCCTGCGTAATTCATCATGACGTATTTGATCCGTAATAGAAACAGCAAATAGCCGCATTTTTCCGAAAAACTTGAAGACGCTGTCATCAATAATTTATAGACGGGCCCATAAACAAATAAAGCAAAACAAAGACTGGAGACAGATGGCGTTAGCGACAACATCCGATTTATTGCAGTGTCGAGAAATGATAAGTTGCTGCCATTTCTTTGGCTTCTATAAACGAAGTTATAAATGCGCTTTGCGAACTAAAACTCACACAATTTTGAACTTTATCTGAATGATATTAAGGGCAAATGAATTATACAAAGTAGCTTTCAATGTTGGCGCAATTCAATGTTAGAGGCGCGAAGTGAGGCGTTCGGATATTTCTTGCATCACCCACTTCGATAGTTTTGACGTATATATTTTTAGTGAAATGATTTATACTTTTTACTTTGGTCTTTAGTTTTACGTTGGGATATGTAACGGAATACGGAAGTAACCTCTCTGAACGCGATACAGGAAAAAAAGCGTTTCTTTTCGCACCGATAGCAAATTGCATGTGATTTAAGGTGCGTGTGCTGTATACTTAAGCATCTTGAAAGTAAAATACTGGCAACTACGATTGAAGAAATTGTTCTTTTCGTCTGAATACAAACGACATTCTTCGTTATTGTAATAATACCTTGGGACAATTCAATACAAATTGTGCTAGTGTCGAACCTTCTAGTAAAGGCACTACATGACAGATTTGTATGCGGGTGAACCCGAAGGGCACATCTAGTCAGATAACTGTTCTTAATTTAAATGAGAAGTGATTTGTACGGTTGGTACAACCTGGCTGGAGGCTTAGGTCTCGCCATTGACCGGTTAAGTAGCAAAAGTTCCCGGAACTCACGCTACGAGAGCCAAAAAAAAACGGTAATTTTATGTAACTATTATGATAATACAAAGAACAAATCTTTTGTTTAATAAATAAATAGCAGACGTTGCCATTAGCTTTCCCATTTGAGCTGAGATATATGCTCAGAATACAGTATGTAACACAGAGAAACGTCTCGCGTGTCATTGCAAGGGGTCCACAACTTAAGGTTAAATGGTATTTTAATTTTGCTTAAATATGCTTTAAGAGGAAAAAGTTTATGCCGAAATTACGGCAAAGGGGCGTGAGTAGAGAGGATGGGAGGTTTGAGAGGGGTTGAAGAGAACGGAGGCCCATTAATAAAAAATAGTGAAATTAGAATTCAAGTACTGCGTCGTTCAAACGCCGACTCTACCAATAAGTTTTCTGAACTTAAGTACAGTGATTAGTCACACCACGAGCTTTACGGAAGAATTTTAAAGACGTATGTATAGTCGTATATTTCACGTTGGCACCTAAATATATGTGCGGTGAGAAGAAGGTATATAGAAATAAAAGAAACGACTTAAAACACATTTGTTTTATATTCCTCTTTAGTGTTTATAAAACACATTTTACATTGGTAATAATGCGTTTCTAAAACTGCAAAATAATAACAGAACGCGCAGGTTCTCCACCCCTGCAGTAAACGCGCGATTCACGGTACGGCGGGCACAAATAATGAGGGCCAGGTAGTAAACGGCATATCTAGGGCGTCTGGAGACTTAGGACACGACAATGGGTGGCTTCGGGGGATGCGACGCAAGTCGAATCTTCTGTTGGGAAATACACACCTGGATGCTTAAGTATCTCAGATTAAAGCCGCAGTGACTTTCTCGACAGCTACCTGTGTCTTATAAGAGGTAAAGTTTGCGAGTTTGTTTATATGTACATGCTAATTTCTCGAACTTACATTTTTAATGTCCCCGATAGGGTAGGCAGAGGTACCCCGGCTAGATATGTTACGTATAGAGATAAATACGTGCTTGAGTACGGCGATAGACTCGCCATCTGACGCGTTGGCACCTAAAATATATCTCGGCGAAAAGTCGATGTGTCAGTATTTTTTCACTTCTTTTCAAGACTTTGATAGCTCACAGTAATAGTTTTCCTTATTATTTAAAACAAATATCCAGGTTAGTAGGCATCCACTATCGATAAAAAATACAAGTCAATTCAGACCAAGACACTCATAAAAATAACGTTATGGTAACTAAAAAATCAACTTCCGGAAAAGTTATAAATAAATATAAAAATGTGCCGTAAAAAAAATTACACAAGGGTCCCCGAAGGGGTAGGCAGAGGTGTATAGGCAACACCCACACACCCACTTTCCGCCAGAGGTATATAAGGTATTATAGAGGTATATAAAAAAAAAAATTACATGGCAAAAAAGCGTTGGAGCAAAGTGCATAGCGAACTACCCTAGCTACTCACCCGTACCGTTCATCACACGCTCTTCCTAACTCCCTGTATATTTTGCATTAAATTCGTAAGAATACCGAAACGTCAAAAAAAGGCGGATGTTCTCACTGACAGTTGTTTATTGTCTAAATTTAAAGCTGCCAACTTAACAATGCTAACTACCACAGGTAATACTGGAATTGCGGACCTGTAATCACAGTTGTATAAATAACCTTTCCACGTGTGACGTGGAATGGCAAAATGCTATAATCCTTGGATTTACGTACGATAGAAATAAGGCATTGTGTACACGTTCGGACATAAATGAAATGGGACGTGACTGGCCGTCGGTCGCTAGGATTTAACATAAAATATTGTGCTTTAATTTTTAATTGAAGATTTAGTCTCTGCGCTGTGAATTTGTCAGAACAATGGTATGGTTATAAACGCCTGCATATTTTTTTTTACCATTCATACCATCGAACTCACAGTTAAGCAGTTAAAACAATATTATATTCGCATATCGCACTTCGGCTCTCCTGTTTTCGAACATAAAGGTAGAATACATTATTTGCGTGTACTTACAGACACTGGTCGACAAATACTTTTATCTTTTGACTACGCGGTTTCTAATCTGAATTTCAAAGCTTGCAAATTTCCAACGACCAACACTTTGTGTTTCAGGCTTTCAATATAGCTCAGTTTGGGAACATGGGTACCTGCCCATTTCAATTGCTTTTGTAAAGAAACGATGAAATTACTCCAGGCATTAGTCGAATAACGAGAACTCAAAACCGGTGAGCATGTATTGAATGCTCACCGGTTTTGAGTATTCTCGTCTGAATTTCTCCTTATACATATATGCAGGTTTTTTCACGATGTTATTCTTCACTGTAAATTAACTTCTCAGATTGTGATTAGGCAATAACCTCATTGGTACAGACCGCCTAGGTTTGAACCTGTAATCTGAACTGTATTTTACAAGTGATCGATTAAAGTAACAGAAATGTTTATTTCACTAAATATTTTAGCAATATTTAAACAGAAAGCAAAGGGACCCAATTTTGCTATAAATGTAAATTAGGAAGTACACGATTTAGGAGGGTCTGTCCTCCGGGCGCCGCGTCAGCGCCACGCCTGCCTCGCAGCGGTGTAGCTGGGGAATAGCGAATGTCGATACAATCGGAGCTATTCCATTTATGACCTTAATATTGCAAGCGTTCATAGACGGCGGCTATACATAGACACCTTCATATGTCACGTTATAATGATATAACGTGACATATACGTATTATAAAACATAAAACAAAGTCCCTCGCCGCATCTGTCTCTCTGTTTCTTCGCGATAAACTCGAAACATAGTGGTTATGCAGTATCTAATATTGTTTTTCATTCCTGTCTGAATATTATTATTCCTCACGGCTTCCCACAAGGGTTCCCGAAGGGGGAAGGCAGGGGTGTAATATTATTATTGTAGTAGATAAAATCTTTAATAATAAAATATATTTCCGGCGGAAAGTGGGTGTGTACACACCTCTGCTACCTTCGGGGACCTTTGTGGGAACGCGTGAAGAAATACATACTATGTATTATTATATATAGATATTTTCTATTTTCGATACATATTTTAGCACCTTCGAGACGGATACGGTTTATTTTCGTCTTTCAACCACAATTCTTAGCCTTGATATTAATGTCTATAAGATCCGGACACACCGATGTTTGTATTTAGCTTTTATCAAACGCTAAGGTGTGTACAGTGCATTAAATAACGCTTTATGGAGCCATACAAAGATTTGCACATTACCCAAATTCGTTTGCAGTGTATAAGTCGTAGGCATCGAGTTGCGAGGCTCACGCTTTGGTAATCTTTCGCCAATTTACTGGATGCGGAGTGATTTTATTACGGTTATAAAACCTTTACCTAACCGTGTGTATTTTATTTATTGTTCTCATTTTATTGAAGGTGTAAACCGCAGGTGTTTTTATGATGTTCCTATTTTAAGTCAAATAAGAATTGAATAAAAAATGTTGGCAAGATAATTCCCGCTAGCTTCTCACAGTGTCATCCCTCGCTTCGATGTAGGTTTTTGCGTATTTTTTTTTGTAACCACGTCTTTAAGTTTTCTGTACTCTAGACAACTTCAAATTCAATAGTACGAACAGCTATGACGGACGACCAGTTAAAAGTAAAAAGAAACTCAGTGACAGAACTTCTGTCAAAATCAAAAGACTTCTATTCAACGTAAGGGATACAGGACAAAAAGCTTTTATTAAAAATTTCATGTTGGTTGGTTGAGTAGCTAAGACTTGAAAGAACAACAATCTGACAGACAAACCCTGTTTCGCATTTAAGTGAGTACTACTTTTTAACTATCAGTATCTGTTATTCTGTTTCTTTAATTTAAGAACAGTCAAATATCACACTGAAGGAAAATAAAACCGTCATACGTTTTAGAAGAAAATCAAAGACTTATGTCATGCTCGAGAATCTTCGAATTTCTTGTAAGACTTTCCTTACCTCACGTAACCTAGTAACTCTACTTGAAATTTCCATTTTATTGCGCGTTATAAATCTATAAGCTTATCTTGAATTAAAGTTATATATTGGTTTCGCTGGTAACCACTCAGCAGGCCCTGATTTACGCGGAGAGCTGATGGTCCGCATTGACTGGTAAAAACGGTACGCCTCTTGGTCTAAAGATATACCTACATATCATCACACTGGAGAAGTGATCAGAAGATGAAGAATTCAGAAGTGTGTAATACACAACCACTTTTCGTCAGATATATATTTTAGGCGCCAACATGACAGATAGTCCATTCCCAAATTAAATTCCGTATGCTTGTTTCCTCCCGATGTTTTCCTCCACCGTAAAGCTCGTAATGTGACTAAGCACAGTACTTCAGAAAAAACTCATTGGTAATAATAATATAATATATCCTCACGCCTTCCCACAAGGGTCCCCGAAGGGGTAGGCAGAGGTGTATAGGTAAAACCCACACACCCACTTTCCGCCAGAGGTATATTAGGTGCCAACGTGACAGAGGGCGAGTCCATCGCCGTTACTTAAGCACGACTATACATACGCCTTTGAATTTCTTCTCAGACGTATGCAAAACTCATTGGTACAGTCTGAAATCAAACTTGGTGTCTTAGGGTTGTAGGCCACTGATCGTTCTCCGCGGCCACCACGGCTCTATAAATAACATATACATAATAAAAACACTGCGGTATTATTTGAATTATTAAGTTCGGCGATTCATATTGTCCACACATGGTTTGCGGTAAATGGCTGCGGCCGAATTCGCAATTTGAGTTTTGAATCAATAGGAATTTTGAAAGTTTATTGGCATCCGGTTGTTATTTGGAATGTTGGAAATCACATTTCTGCACATTTTACACTTACCTGTAGAGGGTAACTAGCGCTCTTCTCTCTTCCTGGCCAGTGTGGGACTTGGCGTGATGCCGTAGGGCATGAAGTAGGGTAGGTAGGTAGAGTAGCTGGTATAGAAGGGGAGGGTAGATGAAGGGCAGAAGTTCGTAGTTACACACCCTCTTTTCGACGCAGTTATATTTAGTTGCTAACGCGACAGACGGCGAGTCCATAGCCGTTTCTCAAGTACGACTATACATAGCATGATATGCCTTTAATTTTTTTTCTATATCGAAATGAAATTCAAAGACTCACGGTATTGTTCATACCACAAGTTTGTTCTACAATACACAAGAAATGCAAAGACAAATGTATAGTCGTGCACCACTATACACACCTACGTAAGTTGCGAAAACTGGTACAGTCAGGAAGAAAAACTCTCACCACTCGGCCAGCACTGACCCTGTCACGTGGACACTTGAATATATATCCGGAGAAAGTTTTAAATAGATATTTGCTATTGCCATTGGAAAAGACAAGAAATACGCAATAACAGCTTTGTTATGAATATTTGAACAGTTGGACACAATAGTTCGTTCTGGTATTTTGTTCGTGCAATTACTCGCCAGTTAGTTTTTCCGACTGAGTTGCATACAATATAATCTTCGCGCTTTGTTTCGGCATTTGCTACATTCATATATATAATAATAATAATATTCTTTATTGTACACACACACATACAGACAAATAGGATGACAAAAAGACAGAGAATAACATGTAATAGGCACAATAGGCGGCCTTATCGCAAAAGCGATCTCTTCCAGGCAACCAAGTGAAGAGAGAAAAGAAATAGAGATAAAAGGTAGGTGTGATAGTTGAGCAGATGAAATATACATATTTACTATAATATACATATACTATATATATCCTCACGCCTTCCCACAAGGGTCCCCGAAGGGGTAGGCAGAGGTGTATAAGTAATACCCACACACCCAGTTTGCGCCTGAGGTATATCAGGTGCCAACGTGATAGATGGCGAGTCCATCGCCGTTACTCAAGCACGACTATACATACGCCTTTGTATTTCTTCTCAGACGTATGCAGGTTTCCTCTCGATGTTTTCCTTCACCCTAAAGCTCGTGGTGTGACTAATCACTGTACTTAAGTTCAGAAAAACTCACTGGTACAGTCGGGATTCGAACTTGCGATCTTTGTGTCGCAGGCAACTGCTCGAACCACTCGGCCACCACGGCTTTATTCATGTATACATATTATTAACTTGATTGTTATTTGAAACTACACAACAAAGATAAGTACTTAATACAGGTGTCCCTTACGTTGATTAAAAGATTTTGATTATGATTTTACTAAAGAAAATACTTGTTACCTGAGCGGTTTGAGTTTGAGGATACCTGAGCGGTTTAAGTAATACGCCCGCGCCACTACTATACCAATATTTTTTCTTTAACTTACGCTTAGTGAATCAAATAAGGAAAATATGAAGAATAGACCAGCATATAAGTTTAAAAGTCTGAGGTACAGTCATAGATTTAACTACGAAGTTAGAGTTTTTACGGATACGTCAACATAAGGTACTCGAAACCGGCATGTACATCCATATAAAGATACTCACGAACGTGGACGAAGCGAAAGAGATATGTAAGTCTAGAGAGAACTAGCGCTCTACTCTCTCTGCCTACCGTTAGGGACTTTGATGACGTATGAATGCATGTACGTAAAATATGTAATTAAACTTAACTAAAAGGTGTAGCAAGCGTCCATAGGCGGCGGTAAGCGCTTACCATCAGGCGGACCGCATGCTTGTTTGTCACCCATGTGGTATAAAAAAATTATAATTAAAATCAGCGAATCAGCATTGCCATACAACGTGGCAATGCCGCTAGTCTTCTTGGCACCCTTCCGCGTGACACAGATTTGGGTCATTAATTCTATTTATAGTTAGTTTATATTTATTATTACTTTGTCTCTTCTGTTAAATCTTTTAAGTAGGCACTCGTAACTATGTGTTAACAAAAACAATAGTTTTAAATATACATAATTAAAAAAACTAAATAAAACATCTGTCCCAACTCGATGTCTCGCGGGAGGCTGAAGGTGGCTGGCAGCATTGTTCCGCTCTATGGCAGCGTCTTACCAATACAAGTACCAACCTTCTTGTGGGTTAAATACACCTTTAAGATAATGTTCTGGGGAAAGAAACAACTCAAAATTTGCATGGTATTGCAACGTGCCGAGGAATAAAATATAATAGTTCATTGATCGACGACACAAAGCGAACTGCATAGTCAACCGCGCAATATCCTGTCTGTAGAACAACTGTATAGTTAATTGCCCCGTGCCGGATATTGCGCTCTTTTCATAATGTCAAGGATTCGAGGTATACAAGGGTTTGTTTCAAAAGCTCTTAAAAATCTATTCAACTTTCAAGTTCACTTACCTACCCACTACTTACATATCAACACGCCTAGTCCCTAATGTGGTAGGCAGAGAGGGTAGAGCGCCAGTTCTCTCTAGACTTACATACCTCTTTCGCTTCGTCCACATTCATCAGTCTCTTCATATATGCTCGCCGGTTTCGAGTATTCTTGACGTTCCCGTCTTTGAAACTCCAATGACTTTGATCTAGCTTGTTGGAACAAATTGTATGCCTGAGTCGTCAATCTTTTTTCACTACCCCTTCTATATGTATGTCCAAAACAATGATGAAGAAAGGCATATCTTTCTTCATCATGACAATCACACCCTCGTTCTCGACACTTATTACTTATTAATGTCTACATCTTCACTTCTCCTCACAATAGTCCTTGATGGAGAAGTCTAAGGAATAACTCCTTATTTTTGCCGGAGATATAGATTAACATAGTGCCATCCACGACGACGCGCCCCACCAATTTCTAGTCGGGGAGTCGCGGGATTCTGGTAGTATGGTCCGAGTCTATCAATTGTAGTGTGCACTCATAGGTAATCAGTGTGTACTACCATACTCAAACATTAGTTTATTACATACTCAAACAAGGTTACACATTTTCACAATAAACTATAAGGAAGATTAGTGGGGCGCATCTTCGTGGATGGCACTAGCTATATATTTAGGAGTCTTTCACAGTCTCTCAATGCCGACTTGATATTCATATTTCAATTTGTATCCAGATGCATATTTCCTCACGATGTCTCTTCCCTTAACTGTGAAGCTCGTGCTGTGATAAATAATCTTCCTTCGAGATTTAAAAAGGAAAATAAGTAATTGAAGCTCAGAAGGTTTCCAAAAGACGCATATTAAATAACACAAGAACTAATAGAACATAAAATATCCCCGTTTTATGCAGAATTATCCTAATTCTCAGCGCAGTTTCGACGGGCGCTCCTTCATCTACATTTAAATTATGGATTTAAATAAAACCGCCAGTAAAAACTCCGGTTCGGATAAAAACCTGGCATTAAACTTGGGGAGCGCAAAGCCTCTTTTATGGCGTAGTTACATACTTCGACGGGGTTCTCTTTATCTTTATCTATCTTTAATTATTTAAGCGATTGATATTAAACTACTAAAATCTTTTCTTTCATCTGTGAATTAATCTATCCCTCACGCCTTGCCCCTAGGGTCCCCGAAGGGGTAGGCAGAATTTTATAGGTAGTACCCACACACCCACTTTCAAGACTTTCAGGTGCCAGCGTGACAGATGCCGAGTCAATCGCCGTTACTCGGGCACGACTATATATACGCCTTTGAATTGCAGACGTGTGCAGGTTTCCTTGCGATGTTTTCCTTCATCGTAAAGCTCGTGGTGCGACCAATAACTGTACTTAAGTTCAGAAAAACTCATTAGTACAGTCGGGATTTGAATTTGCGATCTTAGTGTCGCAGTTTCTCGGGGTCAGATTACATATTTGCGGTTTAAGCTCTGGGACCTCGGGGTCCTGAGGCTCACCATCTTTTTAAAAAAGTCCCCCGCCTATAAAGGCATACTTGCGGCGCTTGAAACTATTCATAGACATATTGTTAAAGACGAATATCTGACCGGAAGAAAATATAAATTTTTGGCCATTTGAGGTTTGGTGGTGACGAGCCCTTAGTCCAGAAATGAGGCCGTAACTCAGCCGCGCACAGGACACACCGGCCAAATGTCCTCGCGATAAAATTGGATACGTCCATCCAAATATTTATTGCCCCTATAGATATCTCTCGATTGCGTGAGGTTTCTACGGGAGATCTTGCGATATAACTTAGTGGGAGATTTATATTGTGGATTGAATAAAAGATTTTCAGCTTGCCTTTTTCTTTAATTATAAAACCGCATCGCATCCCTTTACGGCTAGCAACACTGACTTCATTCAAATTCCATCTGTCAACAAGATGTCAACAGTACAACGGCGCGCTAACGGTCTAATAAAAATTCATTGCAACTCATAAAGAAGACGTGGTTTTCTTGGCGAATTATATTCCCAACAATCAGATATATTTTATTGAAGCAATACATACATTATACATATTTATCATCACGCCGAGTCCCTAACGGGGTAGGCAGAGAGGATAGAGCACCAGTTCTCTCTAGACTTACATACCTAATATTGAACGGCGTGAAGATGTTTATTTATATAAATACTAGCTTATGCCCGCGGCTTCGTCCGCGTGGAAAGAGCAACATACATATTTTTGCCTTTATAATATTAGAGCTTTGAATCTTTCGGGATTCAAATGTAGCCTTCTGTCTTAATCCTGGGTATAAGCCATCACCGTAAAAAATATCAGTAAACCGGATTTTTTTTTTCAACAAACGGTATCCTATGTTACTTCTTATACCTCCAGGAATATGTGTACAAAGTTTCATGATAATCGGTTATGTAGTTTTTACGTGAAAGCGTAACAAACAAACTTACATTCACATTTATAATATTAGTAAGGACTAGCGACCCGCCCCGGCTTCGCACGGATGCAATGTAGATACTGATAAAATGTAAAAGATAAAAATGGATACTGGGTTATACTTTAGAGATAAATATATGCCATCGCGGACTTTTTATTGACCTTTTTAAGATATACATCATTCAATTCCGTAGTACGTCTACCTACGTTTGCGATTTAAGCGCACAAAAAAATGTTACGACAACACATCTATGAATTTGGCTTTTTTTTTTGTAGGCTTTCTGTACTTTAGTATATAATATGCTTTACGATGAAGGAAAACATCGTGAGGAAACCTGCATACGTCTGAGAAGAAATTCAAAGGCGTATGTATAGTCGTGCTTGAGTAACGGCGATGGACTCGCCATCTGTCACGTTAGCACCTAATATACCTCTGGCGGAAGGTGGGTGTGTGGGTATTACTCATACACCTCTGCCTACCCCTTCGGGGGCCCTTGTGGGAAGGCGTGAGGACATACTATTTATTGCTGACTGCATTAAAACCTGTTGAATAGTTTAAAAGATCTAAGCGAACAGACTACACATTTTATACTTTGAAAGATATATAATGTTGTAGGGTAATACCCTAGTGAGCAGAAATAATGGGTGCAAATATGTAGTACTAGCTGTCCCGCCCAGCTTCGCCCGGGTGAAAAAATTTCCTGAAACACGATCGCAGCGCCACCTATCGGGTCCAATTGTTACGTAAGCTATCCTGTCTTTTAAGTTGGATCAAACTACACACGGTGTGCAAATTTGATTGAAATCGGTTAAGTTGTTTAGGCGCCCAACGCGGACTTAATTGCCATAAAAAAGATTGTAGTGAGTCCATCTTAAAAAATAGACATATGCTGTCGCGGACTTTTTTTTAGAACTTTTAAAGAGGAACAATTCCCTGATTCATGATATTTGCACGACTTAAACCATTTACGCAGCGCACGCAACGGAAGCTCTCGAAAAGGAATATTTTTTCCGTTCTTGCAACATTTTTCATGTATGCTTCGCTCCTATTGGTCGAGGCGTGATGTTTTACAGCCTAAAGCCTTCCTAGAGAAATGGACTATCCATCAAAAAAATATTTTTTTCAATTCCAATCAGTAGTTCCTGAGATTAGCGCGTTCAAACAAACAAACAAACAAACAAACAAACTCTTCAGCTTTATAATATTAGTATAGATGTAGGTAGTGGTCGCATACTTATGATGACGCGCTAGCTTGAGCTCTCCATCAATGAGGAGTGAAACTACACCTCCTCACCGCCGTTTGCATCAACTCAAACATCTTTTCACGCACTTCTGGCGGAAAAAGGTGCTTCAAATGAAATGTGATTATGGAAGGGGGTGTTAATTAAATTCCTGAGCGTCCGTTAAGAGTGCTAACATAAAGAATGACCTCGAGGCCTGTGCTGGGAGACACGCCGTGTTTAAAGGTACCTTACCGTTTTGGTATTAAATACATATAATAGACTAGCTGTCCCATCCAGCTTCACTCGGGTGAAAATTTCGCGTATGTATTTTCGCGTGCTAAAATCGCGTAACGAAAATATATCTGCGATGGAAAGTTGGTGTATTGGTACTACCTATAATTCTTTACCTAACTGTTTGGAGACCTTTGTGTGTTATGGCGTGAGAATATATATATATTCTCACGCCTTCCCACAAAGGTAAAATAAAAATAAGGAAAATATATATATATATATATATATATTACACACTTTTCATCAAAATCGAAACACCTTGCAAGTTTATGTTTTGTTAAGATTACCGGAATTTAATATATATTTTAATTTATTTTATTTATATAATTTATTATTTTAAGGGAGGGAGGGCACAACGGTTAATTCCCGTTCAAATTCGGAGCAGCCCGACTGGTACCATTACCTCCGCCTTACAGAAGATCGCAGCTAAATGGCATTACCCTCGGGTGTGTCGTGTTCCTGTGGTGAGTAAGGTCGCCAGGCTCCAAGAGGAAGCGGTGTGTCGGCAGCACAGGACCAGTGGTGCAATTCCGCTGTGGTGGTGACCGGGCGCGGCATGTCGGTGCGGTTGTTAGGGAGACCCGGTGAAACGGCTGTCCGCTGGCCGCCCGCATATAGTAGGGGTCCCGAACCCAGGGATCACATAATCTCCGCCCTGGGAGGCTGACCCGCACATGTGTGTAAAGTCCGGAGGAGACCGGAGTGGACCCGGCCGCTGCATCAGGGGGGGATCGGGGGCCCTTCCGACTTCCGCTCCGGCAATCCGCACTACCTGTACATCACTGTGGCGGATTGAGACTGCGCTTTGTCCTCATTGATGCCGACACAACGATTCCTCTTTTCCTTTTCAGCACCCTTAAAAATCAATAATGGCCAAATACAAAAATAGTAGATTTTTCTCAGCGGCCTCCCCATCCACATTAAAAATGGACTTTTGCAACATCAGGGGACTTCATTCTAACCTAAACGCAGTCCACCAACACCTTGAGACGACGCAGCCGACTCTGCTATTTCTGACGGAGACGCAGATATCCTGCCCCGATGATACATCGTACCTGAACTACCCCGGGTACAAGATGGAACACAATTTTGTGCGCCGCGCCGGGGTATGTATGTACTTCCGGGAGGATATTTGCTGTCGACGTCTCCACGGCCTTGAAGACAGAGACCTGTCAATTTTGTGGGTGCGCGTAGACTATGGTGGCAACACCCGAATCTACGCGTGCCTTTACAGGTCCCATAGCGGTGACACAGACACAGTTCGCCTATTTGAGCACCTGCAATCGACAACGGACAAAGTACTTGAGCAGTACCCCTCCGCGGAGTTGGTGGTTTTAGGAGATTTTAACGCTCACCATGTTGAGTGGCTTGGTTCTCGGTCCACTGACTGCGCGGGGAGGGCTGCTTACGAGCTTGCCCTGGCTTATGGCTTCTCGCAACTGGTACAGGAACCAACCAGAATACCTGATATCGAGGGCCATACAAGCTCCTTACTGGACCTTCTGCTGACCACGCGACCGGACAGCTATTCCATCTCGGTGGGTGCGCCGCTTGGCACATCCGACCACTGTCTGGTCCGGACGCAAGTGCCGTGCGCAAAGGCCGAAGTGCCCCGACCTCCGGGGCGGCGGCGCATGTGGCACTACAAGGCAGCAGACTGGGATGGATTGCGTGAGTTTTACGCATCGTACCCGTGGAGGCAGATCTGCTTCGCATCAGAAGATCCAGACCCCTGTGCAGCAGCCGTCGCTGAGACGATACTGGCGGGAATGGAATGCTACATTCCAAACTCGCTAGTAGCTACAGGGGTAAAGAAACAGCCGTGGTTTAATAAGCCCTGCAAGGAAGCTAAATTATCCAAGCAAGCCTTGTATGAGGCGTGGACTACGGCTCGATCCAATCTGGACCCCAACATATCTGATGCAAAGCGGAAACTTAATGCTGCCTCGAGGCACTGTAAGCGAGCGATTGCCAGGGCGAAATTCGATTTCGTCGGCAGAATTGGTAAGAGACTCGCTAGCTACCTTTCTGGCAGCCGTGCTTTTTGGTCCCTTGCCAAGGCTGCTGAGGGAAACTTTTGCCAGTCGTCCCTACCACCACTCCGTAAGCCGGATGGTAACTTGGCCCACAGCGCCAAAGAGAAAGCGGATCTATTGGGCTCTCTCTTTGCCTCGAACTCGACTATGGATGACGGAGGCGCCACACCGCCAACTATCTTGCGGTGTGAGAACTCTATGCCGGAGATAAGCATAACCCAACGGGAGGTCCGGCGGGAGATGCTGTCTCTGGACGTCCATAAGTCGAGCGGGCCAGACGAGTATTCCGGCAGTGGTGCTTAAGCAGTGTGCTCCCGAATTGTGTCCTGTTTTGACGCGCCTATTCGCGCTTTCCTACTCCACCCAAAAAGTCCCAACTTCGTGGAAGACCGCCCACGTGCACCCAGTGCCCAAAAAGGGCGATAGATCAGACCCATCAAATTACAGGCCGATCGCCATCACCTCCCTCCTCTCTAAAATTATGGAGCGAGTAATTAACACGCAACTCCTGCGATATCTAGAGGGTCACGGTTTGTTGAGTGACCAACAATATGGCTTCCGCCACAGTCGCTCAACGGGTGACCTTCTAGTATATCTCACGCACCGTTGGTCACTCGCCATTGAGAGTCAAGGTGAGGCATTAGCTGTTAGCTTGGATGTGGCGAAAGCGTTCGATCGGGTCTGGCATCGCGGTCATCTATCGAAGCTTCCATCCTACGGACTGCCAGAGGGATTATGCAAATGGGTCGCCAGCTTTCTGTCCAGCAGATGCATAAGAGCCGTCGTTGACGGTAGCTGCTCCGAAAGCATGGACATTAATGCTGGAGTCCCGCAAGGCTCTGTGTTGTCCCCGACTCTGTTTCTTCTGCATATTAATGACATGCTTTCTATTGAAGGCATTCATTGCTATGCAGACGACAGCACTGGGGACACTTACTACACGGGCCGTGCTAATCTCCCTCGTTCTACTGTGGAGGAAAGTCGCGAACGACTTGTGTCTGAAATCGAGAGTACACTTCGCAGTGTCTCCGATTGGGGTCAACTAAACCTAGTCCACTTAAACCCCACTAAGACACAAGTGTGCGCATTCACTGCTAAAAAAACTCCATTCGCTGTGGCTCCACAATTCCAGAACACTCCCCTGAACATCTCGGAGAGCATTAGGATCCTTGGGGTCGATATTTCCAGCGACGTTCAGTTCCGTGGTCATTTAGAGGACAAGGCTAAGCTGGCGTCGAGGAAGCTCGGTGTGCTCAACAGAGCTAAGCAGTACTTCACATCTTCACAAAGGCTGCAACTTTATAAGTCGCAAGTTCGGCCACATATGGAGTACTGCTGCCACCTGTGGGCTGGAGCCCCTGGATACCAGCTAGGGCCTTTTGACGCGGTTCAGAAACGCGCCGCTAGAATTGTCGATGATCCTTTGCTCACAAGCGGCTTGGAATCACTAAGTCTGAGGAGAGACTTTGCCTCCCTGTGTGTGTTCTACCGCTTGTATAACGGGGAGTGTCCGGCAGAATTGTTCGACATGATGCCCACTTCCACCTTCTACCACCGCACCTCTCGCCATCGACGGGGAATTCATCCCCATACCTTGGAACCACAAAGGTCTCGCACTGTGCGCTTTCAAAGGAGTTTTCTTCCGCGAACGGTCAGGCTGTGGAATGAGCTCCCCGTTGAGGTTTTCCCTGGAGAGTACAGTTCTTCAAGAAGGGTGTGAAAAGATTCCTGCAGGGTCGGCAACGCGCGAGTGATACCCCTGGTGTTGCAAGCGTCCATAGGCGGCGGTAACCGCTTACCATCAGGCGGACCGCATGCTTGTTTGCCACCCAAGTGGTATAAAAAAATATATATATATAAATATATATATATATCCTCACGCCTTCCCACAAGGGTCCCCGAAGGGGTAGGCGGAGGTGTACAGGTAATACCCACAGACTCACTTTCCGCCAGAGGTATATTAGGTGCCAACGTGACAGATGGCGAGTCCATCGCCGTTACTCAAGCACAACTATACATACGCCTTTGAATTTCTTCTCAGACGTATGCAGGTTTACTCTCGATGTTTTCCTTCACCGTAAAGCTCGTGGTGTGACTAATCACTGTACTTAATTTTAGAAAACTCATTGATACAGTCGGGATTCGAACTTGCGATCTTTGTGTCGCAGGCAACTGCTCGAACCACTCGGCCACCATGCAAAAATAAATTATATTTAGGCACGTATTAGGCACATATATGTCAAATGTTGGCTAATATTTAATATTATGAAGCATTAATCACTCTTAAACGACATTGACATATATTCCTAAATATACAAATTTTTCTGATAATCCTTACAAAACAAACTTCAAAGGTGTTCCTATTTTTCTGAAGCATATATCCGAAGATCTCTGACAGTTTCTCAAGGTAATTTTCCCTCTGTCCGAACAAAAACAGTTATCCATCGCGTCTGGTTTCAATCGGGCGAGGGTTGGAATGGAATTTACATAGAAATGCGTCTAGTTGGGTGGCGGTTCGAAAGTTGGGAGTTCTTTGCAATATTGGCGGTGATCGAGGGACGGAGACTTTATGAAAATACTTTGTTCACCTGTTAAGTTTAAAGAATTTGTCCGGATTGTGCAGGTTGATATATTTGAGGGAGTTCGTGCGGTTTATTTTCCAACTAGCTGTGCCCGCGACTTCGTCGGCATGGACGGCTATTTTATCGTATTTTTTTTTTCAATAAAAAGTATCCTATGTTACTTCTAATACCTCCAAGAATATGTGTACAAAGTTTTATAGTGATCTCTTAAGTAGTTTTTACGTGAAAGCGTAACAAACAAACTTACATTTATAATATTAGTAAGATTAAAGGAGTATCTATAGCATTTCTTTGGATCGTTTATCACTTCGGAACCCTTTCTTTTACTTTTTTTTAATTATATGTATCCTATGTCTTCTTCATCGATTCCTCATGTCTGAGGGTCGTGACCACCATGAGTGGCCGGCTGGACTAGGCCTCTCCAAGAGCTGCGGCACTCTGCGTGTCTGATGGCAGTTGGTATGTCTCGTATGGTGATATCTTTGACGGCGTCGGTCCACCTGGTTGGAGATCTTCCTCTACTCCTTTTTCCTTCCACGTGACCAACAACAATAAGTTTTTCCAGATTGTCTGGATCTCTTCTAGCCACGTGTCCGAAGTACTGACGCAGTATCTGGAGGCATTTTGTGGAGAGCCGAGTTTGGATGATTAATTCTTTAAGGATAGATGCGTTGGTGCGGTGTGCTGTCCATGATATTCCCAGCATTTTCCGCCAGCACCACATTTCGAACGCATCTATCCTATGTGTTACTCGAGCTAATAAGCTCTGACAGTTATTGCAAACAATTCCGTTCTGTAGAGTTTGCATGAAAGAGACCCACACACATTTGTAATTTGAGTAGAATGTTTTTAAAGTCCGTAGCCAAAAAACACAATTAGTAATGAGCTCTTTGGGGAGGGGGGAGGATTGTTACATTATTTTGGCAGCAGAGGCCCTTCTATGCCGCCAACACAGTATAACTCTCCGAACATAGAGTGGCAGCGCGCAAGTGATACTTCGTTATCGTGAAGTAAATAGGCTACGGTAACCGTTTTCCATCAGGTCGGCTGTATGCTTGGTCACTACTTACTCTTGTGGCATAAAAAAAATAAAGAATGTGACTGGTCATCTCGGCCACCGCAGGTTCGAACGGAGCAAAATTTTACGAAGCAATTACTTATAGTTTTTTACATTATTTGAAATCCACTGAGTGAATGGATTAATCTAGGAAGGATTTGATGTTTTGTTCGCTCGTTACGATTTAACAAAAAACACTACTCGACCGATTTTAAAAATTATTTTACTATTAGATATCTACATCCTTACCGAGTAACATATTAGAGGTTTTATTGTAGGAAGAATAGATTAAATGTTGTGTACGCGGGTATCACACCACAAGCTATATCAATTCAGTTAGTTCTAGGGATAACTGTTGACTCTCCCCTAACTGGCTGTTACCGTAGAGACTCGGTTATAATCATGAAAACATTATTTGCTTAATAAAAAAATTGAATGCAAATAAAAAGACACGAGGAAATGAAATGTTTAATATACATCGGCAGTTTGTTTTTAAAATGGGAAAGTTTACGTTATTTTAATCTAAGGTTTAATTGTAAAGTGCAAAATAATTGTGTGATCGGTCCTATTGACGAGAGAAGGTATTTCGTGGTTGAAACATTGATTCAAATATCTCAGACGGGAATGGTGTGCAACGTGTTTGCACGGTAATTTCAGCTCCTTCAATAAAACTGCATATTGAAAATAGTATGAGTATTTTACATTACATTTGAGGCACAAGATATCGAGTTTGGAGCGACCTATCGTTTGGTTCTCAATACCTATATGTAACAGCGATGGACTCGCCATCTGTCATGTTTACACCTAAAATATAGTTACTCAACTCGCTACTCGCTCAGCACACGGACCTTCTTCCATGATCGCCCTTGTAAAATTTGCTGT
Organism: Drepana arcuata; assembly: GCA_016069955.1. Classification (NCBI taxonomy): domain Eukaryota; kingdom Metazoa; phylum Arthropoda; class Insecta; order Lepidoptera; family Drepanidae; genus Drepana; species Drepana arcuata. Next base: position 160,928 of record JACCPG010000357.1, read on the forward strand.
TGCATTAATTTTTTTTAAATAGTACATAAGAGACTGATGAATGTGGACGAAGCGAAAGAGGTATGTAAGTCTAGAGAGAACTGGCGCTCTATACTCTCTGCCTACCCCGTTAGGGACTTGGCGTGATGGTATGTATGTATGTAAATAGTACATAAGTTTATTGTTTGTTAAATTTTATTTTTCTTTGAGTATAATTATATGATATGTATCTGTTAATGTAAATATTTAAAATGTAAGTGTTTTGGCTGTTAACTTAGGTTTTTATTGAAATAAATAAATAAAGAAGAAATATATGTATGTATGTATAAAGATATATTTATATCTGATATATTTAATGTTATAATTTGTTGAAATGTTGTGTAAATTGGTTGAAATATTAATGGTGCTAATTATAAATATGTCGTAAAAAACGCTACCTTAATCCATTTGAGATATGACAAAACAAGACAATACGAGACAAAGTGGGTGTGTGGGTATTACCTATACACCTCTGCCTACCCCTTCGGGGACCCTTGAGGGAAGGCGTGAGGATATATTATTATTATTATTATAATACAATACGAACCAAACCGGGGCGGGCCGCTAGTATTTGATCAATTATACCGCTGACTAAACCAATCTAAAAATAAACTACACTTACTCCCCACCCGAACTTCCCAAAAAGCACTTTTTAGTGAAAAAAATACACAAAAAAGTGTTTTTGCGATGGCTCCAAAGATATACAAAAACCACATAAAAGCTGTGTCTAACCTTACTTAAGTTAGCAAAATAAATAATTTATATTTAAATTTGAAAAGATATTGTATGTATATATCCCAGCCCAGAGACTCCTTGACCAGCCCTGTCAAAAAGTTCGCTTGTTCGAAACGCCCTAAGCTGAGGCCCGAACAACACCAAGCGCCCTCCGCTGTATTGCAGCATTTAAAAACTGTTTAGCTGGGTGCCTTGCGGTGTCATCATTGTTCGTTAAGTAAGTTGTAAGTAGTCAAACTTCCCGGAACCCACGCTACGAGACCAAACAAAAAGTTTTTGAGTTCAACCACAGTCGTGTCAACATGAGCCGTTTCGCTTTCTCAGCCTGGCTCTGGAAAATAAACTGTGATTACGAAGAACTGTAACAGATATATACTATAGCCGTAGTGGCCGAGTGGTTCGAGTAGTTGCCTGCGACACAAATATCGCAAGTTTTTTCTCGACATTAGCGCGCTCAAGTAAACAAACTCTGTAGCTACATAATATTATTATCTATCTATATATATATATATATATAGGAGATCCCATTTTTGAACTGACTCATCACGAAATCTCAGGAACTATAAGGCCGATTGACTTGAAATTTGGTAGAAGTATTCCTTACGCGATGTAGAGGTCAGCTAAGAACGGATTTTATGAAACTCAACTTTTTTTTACTTTTTCTCCCGGGCGAAGCTGGGCGGGACAGCTAGTTAAGTATATTAGTTAATAGTTTTTCCGATTCATAAATTTTTCATTGCTTTCCCCGGGATCGAACTGACAGGTCACCTTCACGTCTTATTCTTAACTCTTTCAATTTGAAAATCTCCGTCCAGAAAATTGAATTTCAAATTGGGTTCCCGTGAGAAGTGATAATATTGTGCTAGATCCCTCTATATAAAAGATAAAATTATAATACCCACTTACTTTTACAACGAAAACTTTTCTAATAATCCGAACAGCCCTTTGCTATTGTAGCCTAAGGTCTTACAGAAAATTGTTCAACCTTTAATCATAAATTGTTTCGTTGAACACAATTTCAAAATCTTTGCAAAGCTTAGTTTCAAACTCTGAATTTCATGAGAACAAAGAACATTCAACCAAAAATCATGTCTCAAAAAGATCTGTTACTTGTAAAATGATTCATTACGAGAGTAATTAAAGGTGAGTGCGTCGCCTCGCTTTTAATTTAGCCTTTACAGGTCGCGGAAACAAACAATTTTTCTCTTAAAAATAGGGATGTCGCATGGTCATGTCATCAATTTTCGGATATAGTATCCGAAATAATAATAATATTGCTATATACATAATAAATATTGTCATTATTTTACATATATATCCTCACGCCCTCCCACAAGGGTCCCCGAAGGGGTAGGCGGAGGTGTATAGGTAGTACCCACATACCCACTTTCCGCCAGCGAAATATTTTAGGTGCCACCGTGACAGCACTCGTTACTAAAGCACGACTATACATACGCCTTTGAATTTTTTTTCAAACGTATGCAGGTTTCCTCTCGATGTTTTCCTTCACCTTAAGGCTTGTGGTGTGACAAATCACTGTACTCAAATTCATTTAGTATAGTCGGGATTCGAACTTGCAATCTTTGTGTCGGTGGTTACTCGAACCACTCAGCTTCCACGGCTTAAAAATAATAAATTCTATAAAATATCAGCATATATAAACAAATTGTACCGCCATTGTCAAATGGTTAGGAAAAAAAATATATAAGTAGGTATTTTAGTATTTTATTACGACATTCATTGTACGCTACGTCTGCTAATATCCGATCGTTTCTAAACGCTTTCTTGAAATTTTTACATCACAAAGAATGGGCCCGATTGCTAGGTATCACAATAATTTGACTAAATAAGGTTCCTTTAGGAGGAAACGAAATCTCGAAAGTAAATTATTTTTATTAAATCTTGTTTGCGTTTCTCTTCGTACTTGCTTTAAGTACCAACTTAAGGGAAAATGCTCGTAATGAGAATAATGGGAAGTTGTTATAAATTTTTGTTGTATTGGCACCCAAATATGTCTCCTGTGTCTGGACTTGGGAAGTGGGTGCTGCCTACAATGCCTATAATGTGCGTAGTTGCGAAAGAACATGACTGTTTTTAGTCAGCAAATGTAAAAATACTGTCAATCTGGGAAGTATCTCCTTACAGAGGATCACAGCCAAATAGCACTGCTTGAAAATGTTGCTTTCCTGCCCTGTACACACATAATTTTAGTGGCAATAAAATCTCTGTTTATTTTAGTTGCTGCTAGCATACTCTCCTCTCAATATGAAGTCGTCGTATTGACACAGTTCATTTTCAAAAGGTACGCTAACCACTTACAAACGGGAGGACCTTAAGCTTGTTTTTTGTCCTTTCGTAAAATAAAAAAGTTTCGAGTCTATGCGTATAACATGCCAACTAAAAGACAATGATCCGAGTATATGAAAAAAAAACAATAAAACAATAGTGTGACTGGAGAATTTGTAATAAAATGTAGCTGTCGCTTTAGGACAATTGATTGTCCAATAAAACCAGAGGAAAATAAAATATATTATGGCCGGAAAGGAAAAACGACTTGCGAATTGGCAGATTCGATGGTATCCTTTAATTGTGTCATGTTAAAACGGAGAAACAGATTATATATCACTCCTCCTTCTTTTGGATTATTGGTTTGCATAGATAAATAACTACAATTTGAATAGCAATAAATGAGCAAGAATATAACAATGATATAATATGCGGCCCACGTGTTATACGGTTACTACTGCCAATAGGCGCAAGCAATACTAGATATCCTTTAGATTTCGCTTTTGTCAGCGTAGTCATTCCACGTATATTTTTGAAATTCTGCCAATTGCGAGGAACAAGAAACTATATTAAAAGCAATCCATGTTAATAGCTAATTCTAAATACATTTTTTTTTTTGGAATAATAATAATAATAATATAACATATCCTCACGCCTTCCCACAAGGGTCCCCGAAGGGGTAGGCAGAGGTGTATAGGTAATACCCACACACCCACTTTCCGCCAGAGGTATATTAGGTGGTCTTCTCAGACGTATGCAGGTTTCCTCTCGATGTTTTCCTTCACCGTAAAGCTCGTGGTGTGACTAATCACTGTACTTAAGTTCAGAAAAAACTCATTGGTACAGTCGGGATTCGAACTTGCGACCTTTGCGTCGCAGGCAACTGCTCGAACCACTCGGCCACCACGGCTTGTATTTTTTGGAATAAATGTTTAAATTGACGTCTGCTGTCAAAAGGTTCATTTCAAAAAGTTTAAAACGTATTGATTGATACTGAAGGATTAGTATCCATGTCATGAATAAAAACATATATTGGTTAACATCATTTGTATATAGATACTAGCTGTACCCTGCCTGGCCACGCTTCAACAATTGATAAAAACAATCCTTGATGCCGATTATATATCATGCTTAAATTTCAGCCCGATCGGTGCAGAACTTTTTGAGTTTTTGAAGCGTACACAAACGAACATAACATTTTAATATATATATAGTTTATGAAATCATTTACACGGCCTTAAATTCGTAGTGAAGTGCAAAATTATGTATGTTCTATCCGGACAATGTTACATATTTTATTATACATTAATTGCATCTACGAAAAGAACAAGTAATTGCTTCGTAACAAAAGGGAACTCGTTAAAAGTTCCGTAAAATTCTCCCGCCATCGTCTAATACAAGGAGTATGTCAGTACCACACTATTATTGCATCAATCACTTACACCAGCGTAAAATTGTTTTTCATCTGTAGTTTTATTTGTGGAATAAAACATATCATAAATATCTCGGTGCCAAATTTCACCCAATAGCGTTCGACCGCTCTGGCGTGATTTAGCCTCAAGGACTATTTTTTTTTATATCAGTAAGTATAATTTTCTTCGTACTTATAAGCTGGGCATAAATTAATTATTTATTGCCATTCCTCTTATATCTTGAGTTGCGATTGTGGTTGATGTACTGACTACTTTTATGAATTGTGTATTTTTTTGTTCAAATTCTTTTGTCTGTGCTGTAAATGTCTTAGGAGCTAATATAACCCACGTTTGAACAGGGGCAACAATATTTTAGGTGGAAAAACTCCAGGTATGATTAAATCATGGTAAAATTGATTTCATGGGTAGATTTGAACGATGAAAAGGTTAAAAATGAAATATTATAAGTGAAATAAGTTTAAATAATAATATAAGTGAAATAAGTTTCGGAGTGAATATCTCCCTTTAATGATGTTGTCATCTTTGGAGCTATTATGGATATATTTGGAGATTTATTTCAACTTTTAGTTAAAAGTTGGCGGTTGTTGTGCATATATCCTCAGGACGAGGAAATATTCACTATATATATATATATTTACAGCTTTAGAGTTTACTGAATGTTAGTGGAAGATATTCGTTGTAACTCCACTCGGATGGAAACACTAGTTCGTAGCGAGGAATTAAATACCATATCCTCTGCGATTCCAGATCCATGTAGAAACGATACTACTTAATTCAATTTCTTTGATAATCTGCATAATTTTTAGCGCCACGGATGAAGTTGGATTCTGGGGAGATTGCCATTAGTAGGACTTACGCCAGGGGTATGGAGGGGGGAATGGAGGGGGAGGGGGGAATGGAGGGGGAGGGGGAGAGCCTGAGCAGGGGGATGTTTGCACGAGGGTTATAATTACTAATGCCGTGTTAATTGCATTAATTAATGTCGCATTTATGTTGATAGATTGGAGTTTACATTTGAAATTTTCATAGAGCTTAGTTAGTAGATTTTTACCAGTAACCAGGCTGGTGAAAGATCAGAGGGCAAAAGCGCCATTATATTCAGAATGTAAATAATATTGCGCCTTCCTTCCTAGGGTTTTCGAAGGCGTAGGCTCTTAGATACCTACGTTAGGTTAGGTACTAATAAAACCACAACTGACTGTGTGCGTTCTGAACTTCTGACTCGTAATTGAGATCAGATTAGACCGCGGGAGAGAGAGATTTTATTAAAAATGCACTAATACTATACAGTGGGAACGAAACGATAGCTCGTTCTATTTTTGATAAGCGCCATCTAGTGGTCACTTGTGAACTAAAAAAATGACAATTTGCATTTGGTCACAAACAAGTACACACACCCACTTTTCACCGGATAAATAAATGACGCAGTGGCGTGGCTTGGTAACCAAAGGCCCCGGGCCAAAATACAAACTAGAGCCCCTACTACACCATTTAAAATCTGTTGTTCTTGTTGTTTGTTTGTTGTCGTAATCCAGTTCGTCGTGCTCCATGATAAATTAATAACCAAATACACATTGTAACTGATTCTAGTGAAAAAAATATAACATTTTTTACAAATTATATATTATTTTTTAAGTTTCCATTATTAAAGTCGCATTCCTGGAATCTCCTTCGAATCTCTTCGAATCTCTCGGAGAAATCTTTTTCGAATACCAGAACCTCAGTATTGCCACATTTCTTTTTTATTTGATGTTAATGCCACAGACAAGGAAGCCTCTAACAATAACCAGTTAATTTTAGAACATGATAAAGACAAGGATCAAAGAGCTCACGTGCCCTGCGAAGCTCCAAGTTTTGTACACCGATGTAAAATAGTTTGGACTGGAAGTGCTCAAAACATTTTTGAAATCGTACTATGAATAAAGTTTCCGATGTGTGGCAGAGGTATTAAACACTTGCTTTAATTTTTTTTGTGTTTCTTTATATAGACTTTAATAACAACAATTAATATGATTTACAAAAGACAGTTGAACATCTGGGCCCTTGCGGTCCTGAAGCTCACTATCTTTTAAAGAGGTCTTGCGACGTCTAACCGAGACCTCTCGTGACAGGCGGGCTGGAACATATCTCGCTCAGAGAATCAGCATTGCTATCCAGCGTGGCAATGCTGCTAGTCTTCTTGGCACGTTGCTGCGGTATACCGATTTGGGTGAAAAAATATCTGTATGTAGTTAGATAGTTTTCAAATTTATTAAATTTTATAACATTGTAAATGGTTGCTATTAGTTCGCCTTTGCAATAATGTTTGCAGGAAGTTTTAATAAAATAAATAAATCATGCCAGAACGGCTGAGCGGTATTGGATCAAACAAATTAGGCGTACAGTAGGCATAGTTGCAATTTAAGCTGTTTACTGAAATAAAATATATAATAATGACGCGCAGACGTGGAAGGCCAAGAAGAAGAAGGCGGGACGAACTGGACATGCACCTGAGCAATTGGTCGGATTACATTTTGATTTATTTTGTACATGTTACGAAAAGCTTACCACATTATATTATTGAAAAACGACATCTAAATCGGGTAAGCGTGCATAGACGCACAGACACACAGACAAACAGACAAATAGACATAAATTCTAACAATCAAGAGTTTTGGATGCTATTTGCGTTGAAAAAGGTCCATATCACATTTTTTCTCATATATCTTCCATGTACAGAGACAGACAGCGATCCGTTACATTTTTATTATATGTATAGAAAGATAGAAGTAAGCACATTATATTTGTAACGGACCCCCACATAAAAAATGGGGGAAAATTGCTTTAAAACAATTAAGTAGGGTGTATAGTGGTCTCAATAGCCTCACTTCAGGAAGTTTATCCTTTACCTACGTAAAGTTTAACTATCAGATGAAAGCGAATCACAATTCAACCATGCACCATCCATCAACTGTATAGCTGTGTCTTCACCTTTTCCGCGAAAGTTTTCTAATAATAATGTAGGTAGCTCGGCGCCCGACTCTAATCGCCGATTATCATAGTTTAAACCCAGCTTAATCTCCGGTTTGCGCCAACTTAGCTGGTTCAAGTTAAGGCGCTGCACTAATGGCGCATATTGCTAAACTAAGTGTCTATTTCAGCGATCGTTTGAAGGTATACATACTTAAAATCATGTTTTATATAAATATGATAATATATAATATGATAATATAAGCCGTGGTGGCCGGGTGGTTCGAGCAGTTGCCTGCGACGCAAAGGTCACACCACGAGCTTTACGGTGAAGGAAAATATCGAGAGGAAACCTGCATACGCCTGAGAAGAAATTCAAAGGCATATGTATAGTCGTGCTTGAGTAACGGCGATGGACTCGCCATCTGTCACGTTGGCACCAAATTTACCTCTGGCGGAAAGTGTGTATGTATGTACTACCTATACACCTCTGCCTACCCCTTCGGGGACCCTCGTGGGAAGGCGTGAGGATACGAGCCTAGTTGCAAGGTCGTTAATTTTCACAAAATGTCCGACCATACGCGTTGCATTAAATATTCATTATTATTATCCGCAGTTACGTTTAATGGGGATAATAACACGCGTCTAAGCTCCCATTACCGACCGTGGAGGGAACAAATAAATGATATTTTACGTAATGTTAAAAGGAAAATCTGTACCTCACTTTAGGCTTTGATAAGCGCTTTATTAAGCTAACCGATTTGCAATACAACTTGATGACCACAATGATCTCCGAACTGGTAGGCAGAAGATGAGTAACATTGTATTTTACATACATATCTTCACGAGTCCCTAACGGGTCAGGCAGAGAGAATAGAGCGCCAGTTCTCTCTAGACTTACATACCTCTTTCGCTTCGTCCACATTAATCAGTCTCTTCATACATGCTCGTCGGTTTCGAGTACTCTTGACGTTCCCGTCCTTGAGCGTCCGATCAATTTGATCTAGGTAGTTGGAACGTGGTCGTCTGTATTTCCACTGGAGATATATGAAGGTGCTGACATTACAATGGCAGGACTAAAAATGCTTGAAATGCAAATTCAATTTAAATGCAAATGCTATTTTAATGCAAATTACGTTTACCTCAAGAAGTTGTCTGTTCATAATGGCTATATCACTATTTGTACCCCGTCCGCACTCGGCTTAATGACATGTTTGTATGTAAAGCTAGTGGTTTCATGAATAATAATATTAATAATAATAAGCTTTATTTTCACCGTGAGCCGTGGTGGCCGAGTGGTTCGAGCAGTTGCCTGCGACGCAAAGGTCGCAAGTTCGAATCCCAACTGTACCAATGAGTTTTTCTGAACTTAAGTACAGTGATTAGTCACACCACGAGCTTTACGGTGAAGGAAAACATCGAGAGGAAACCTGCATGCGTCTGAGAAGAAATTCAAAGGCGTATGTATAGTCGTGCTTGAGTAACGGCGATAGACTCGCCATCTGTCACGGTGGCACCAAATTTACCTCTGGCGGAAAGTGGATGTGTGGGTATTACCTATACACCTCTGCCTACCCCTTCGGGAACCCTTGTGGGAAGGCGCGAGGATATTATTATTATTTATTTTATTTTCACACATTAACACATTATTAGACTTATTAAATTAAACTTATAATAATATCAACACAAACACAGGGTAATCTTAAGCAATACAACAATGAAATATAGTTCGAAAATATAGTTATGTGATACTAGAGCCTAAACAAGGGCGGCCCTGTATTTCAGGACTCCAGGTCCCAACAGCCACCAGAATCACTAAGCTTGGAAAACTTTATACAGAACAGCTTGGATTGAACCTACAATGTTGAATTCACAGACGAGGCAACTCTTCCATCATAGCTTCGAAGGCTAAAGCCTTCTAATAGAACAACAATATTTATTTTCATAAGTCTGTCGGTCTGTATAACCATAATTAAACCCCCATCGTGCCCACAGATTGATTCTAAACAACACTGAAACAACATCACATCATCAAAAAGACTTAAAAAGTTAATTTTCCGAGACAAAGCGCGCCCTTCTTGTTCTATGAATAAATATTGGCTAATGTTATTTTATATCAGTCGCCATGCCAGGGTTTTAGGGTTGTCTACATTTAAATAGACGTGGTGGCCGAGTGGTTCGAGCAGTTGCCTGCGACGCAAAGGTCGCAAGTTGGAATCCCGACTGTATCAATGAGTTTTTCTGGACTTAAGTACAGTGATTAGTCACACCCCGAGCTTTACGGTGAAGGAAAACATCGAGAGGAAACCTGCATACGTCTGAGAAGAAATTCAAAGGCGTATGTATAGTAGTGCTTGAGTAACGGCGATGGACTCGCCATCTGTCACGTTGGTACCGAATATACCTCTGGCGGAAAGTGGGTGTGTGGGTATTACCTATACACCTCTGCTTACCCCTTCGGGGACCCTCGTGGGAAGGCGTGAGGATATTATTATTATTATTCTACATTTAAATAAATTGTTGTACCGCGATCTCGTAGCTTCTAACTGCTAACATATACATTATCATCACGCCGACAATTAAAATTTTAAAGTTAGTTTTTTTTTTATTTATACATTATACTTGGCTAATAAGACCGCTATCCAAATATTAATAACACCATTCTCGTGAGCGGTAACCCTATTTTCTAGCCCGTGTTTTAGCGGCCGAAGCGAAAAATAATTCCATTGTTTGCAGTGAGTGTGCTTGTTTCCCGATTTCCCGCAGGACCTTTATAACCGCTTACACGATAAAACTCCCAAAATACTGTGCAATTTAATCCTAGTGCAGTCTTTTGATGTAACATAGATATGAGTGCAAAATAATTGGCGTCAACGAGGGTGTGATTGTAAAGATGAAGAATGGCATGAGGAGAAGTGAAGAAAGATTGACGAAACAGATATTCAAAGCGAAAGTGTGTGTGAAGAGGCAGAGGAAGACCACGTTCCAACTACCTAGATCAAATCGATTGGACGCTTAAGGACAGGAACGTCAAGAGTACTCTAAACTGACGAGCATGTATGAAGAGACTGATGAATGTGGACGAAGCGAAAGAGGTATGTAAGTCTAGAGAGAGCTAGCGCTCTATACTCTTTGCCTACCCCGTTAGGGACTCGGCGTGATTTTGTATTTTTCTCTCAACATCGCAGCGCCTGAAAACACACGAAAGCCAGTGAAAACTACCTGCGTTTGTATTTCAAGCGTAGGGGACCATAGTCGTAGCGGTAATAGGATAGTAGTGACAATTTATATCTATTGTGTAGCGACCGCTGTGTGAGTTATAGAGGTAGACTCTTGATTTTATGGAAGCCTGGTACTTTTCGGTGGTTTTGCGCGTATGCTGTTTTAAGATAATGACTTACAGTCATAATATCCATGTATGTGATACCGTGATAGCCGAGTGGTTAACGTATCATTATCCAAGATATTCATCTCACAAATATCTGCCCTCAGCGGGATTCGAACCCGGACCTCAAGTTTTGCAGTCAGGAGCTCTAACCAGTATAGATATATAGGATGTCCAAGACTAAGGTACAAATACTCGTGTTCATCACACTACCTGCCCTTAGCGGGAATCGAATCCGCGATCTCTAGCTACGCTGTCAGGACTTAACCACTGGACAAGACGGCCGTCATCTTGTGTTGCTAATATTTGGGACATCTATCTCTTGCGCTTCATCTACGTTCATACACTTGTGTCAGGTTAAGACTAGCCGTAAACATACTTAAATCCCCCGTTTCATACATTTTTATGTACTCCAGTCGCTTAAGAATATTACGTATATGAACCTTTTTCGAAGGGTACCATTAATTTGGCCGTGAAAGGTTCTCTTTAGCAACCCTTTGTCGACATACATTTGCTCCCCAATGTTTTGTCTTCAATTGCTCGTTGACTGGGGGACTACCTACGGAGTAACTGTCTCTTCATCGCTAAGTTAAACTCATAATTAATCGTTACTATGCAAGATCCCTGTAACAAAGTTTTTGGGGATAAAATATAGTCTATGGACTTTTCTGTAGCCCTGAAAACACGCATGCAAAATTTCATGATGATCGGTAGAGGAGTTGAGACATGAAAGCGTAACATATATAAGCGTAATATATTCAACCCCTTTTTCGCACACATACATACTAGCCGTAGCTCGCGACTACGGCCTTGATGAATATATATATTTTTTTTTTTATTTATTTAATCTTACTAACATCTATCTTTACAGGTTTCCCCAATGCGATAGTGTAGAACAAAATCTTAAGGTCCATAGGTATAGTTTTATCTTAGCATCTCTGTATAGCTGATGTTTTCTAATCCATAGAATGATGAATGTGGACGAAGCGAAAGAGGTATGTAAGTCTAGAGAGAACTGGCGCTCTTTAATCTCTGCCTACCCCGGTAGGGACTCAGCGTGATCATATGTATGTTTTCTATTGGTAGTATTAGTACTAAGAAAAGTTCACAATGAAGAGTTACACCCCCTATCACACACAAGTATTATTTTACGACATTAAATGGCAAATATCTTTCACTAAAGTTCCATATCTAAACAAGAAATCTCATAATTGGGCCAGGTTTCGTCGCAGAAGATATAGTTTTTTTTTTATTTGAATAAGTTTCTAACGCGAACATAGATCAAAAGCAACTCACACCTAAGCTCGCGCTGAGACAAGAACAAATAACAACTAGTGAAGTATTCTCAAAAATCATGCAATTTCCTCACCTTTTTGTATAACCTTTTAGCAATTCACAGGTGAAACGAGCTGATCGTAAACCAGATTGATTGAAAGCGATTTTTCACACCGCATGCACACAGCGATGGGGCGGAAACTAGAAAATAGAAAAACGTGTGTTTTGATACTTCACACGGTAGCTTTGTGTGTTGCGTCGGCCCAAGCGCTTCCAGTGTACAGTAGGTCTTTGATGTTGAAACTGCTCATGTACATTTACATATACAAATATTAAATACGATATAAGCCGTGGTGGCCGAGTGGTTCGAGCAGTTGCCTGCGGCCAAACGGCTGCACCGATTTGGCTGAAAGTTGAATTGGTGATGGCTTATACCTAGGATTAGGACATAGGTTACATTTGAATCCCGAAAAATACATATGCTATTTATTTGAAGCCGCGGGCAAAAAGCTAGTAGTATATATATTTGAGCCGTGGTGGTCGCGTTGCCTGCAACGCAAACTAATGTTCGAATCCCGACTGTACCAATGACCACCACGAGCTTTTCGGTGAAGGAAAACATCGAGAGGAAACCTTCATACGTCTGAGAAGAAATTCAAAGGCGTAACGGCGATGGACTCGCCATCTGTCACGGTGGCACGTATTTCTCTGGCGGAAAGTGGTATTGTGGGTACCTCTGCCTATCCCTTCGGGGACCTTTGTGGGAAGGCATGAAGATATATCAAAATATGCTAGTTGTCACGCCCAGCTTCGCTCCATTATTATTATATTACTCATGAACACCACATCGGGTTCATTTGTGTTTTCAAACCATCCAGAGACCCAAATGAATAGAAGGAGGAATAATAACATGACACAAAATAATATCTAAATCGGTATGATTCAGTTTCAGTCCACTTAGAAGGAAGGTGACAAACAAACGTATAGAAGAATTATATATGTTAATTCTATGTGATTTTGGGTATAAGACACTGAATGCAAGGCCCGCGAGACGACGGGGGAGGGAGGGGGGAGGGGCTTAGGGTGCATATGCTTGAGCTAACAAAGCATGGTTTAGTCAAATTAGAGACTGAATGTTTATTGCGGCCCGGAGCGGCTCAGTTCACCACTGTACTCATTTGTTGCCGTAAATGGGGGTCGTGACAACACATTTTGTTGTATTTTAAAAACGCTTTACTGTTCTGCTCAAAATGCATGTTTATTAACGACTAGCTTACCACACGGTTTTGCCTTCGTAAAATTTGATTTCATTGACAGATTTTTCATTGTTAAACCAGTTAAAAAAGACATTTTTGGGTAAAATTTTATCCAATTCCATTCAGTATTTATTGCGTGTAAAAAGGAACAAACATCATGAGCTGATGATACTTTCAGGTTTATAATGCTAGTAGACGGCCGTCTGGTCGCCTTGAGCTCGCAGTCGGGTTCGATTTAGTGATGGGCGATTGTTAAAAAAAAAACTATCGAATGAATCGACAATTGTACAACTGTATATTCGATTGTCGATTCATTCGTTGTGACGAAAAAACAATCGAATAACAATCGACGAACGAATAACAATCGACGCACGCAGTGTTTTGCCGCGCCGTGCAATTCCCGCCGTTCGGTTTTGTAATTCGGTAGGAATTATTAATTCGTTCGAAACTACTAAATCGACGGCGTCGATTGTTTCCTTCGGCTGATTTCGGCTGCGCTTGGACAGGGCGCGCGGCCTCGGGGTCAACGTACTACTATGTTTATTCGAAAGATCACAATTTTTATTCGAATGGTTCGAATAAATTGAACAATCGAATAATTCGAATGTTTTTAGTAACAATCGCCCATCACTAGTTCGATTCCCGCTGAGGGCCGATATTTGTGTCAAGTTTGATTATCCGCTATCCTGGAATCTGGATTGTATCACGATGTTATATAAATAGCTTTCTTTAATAAATTGACCATCGGAAAGTTATTTAACATGTGTTTAATTAAGGTAATTTATCATAATGCACTTAAATCCTTGGCAAAACGTAGTCTATTTACGCTACGCTATTATCGGACGGACAGTACGGACACTGCACAATAGGATCCCAAAATCAAACGCAAATGATATAAGTCTACAAATGTATTCGACTAATACACAACTGCTGGTAACGACAATTAACAAATATATTTTCAAACCTTAAGCCAAATCAAGTAGACACATTTTTAGCGTGATGCAGCTTTTGCAACACTCGGTACAGTGACATCTAGCGACGCATTCGTAAAACTGTATAATTAAATTTAAATATCATAAATTGATACTATTAGCGTCATCTGTTGTTGACTAAATGAACTATACATTATTTTAACTAATAAAGAGCCGTGGTGGCCGAGTGGTTCGAGCAGTTGCCTGCGACGCAAAGGTCGCAAGTTCGAATCCCGACTGTACCAATGTGTTTTTCTAAACTTAAGTACAGTGATTAGTCACACCACGAGCTTTACGGTGAAGGAAAACATCGAGAGGAAACCTGCATACGTCTGAGAAGAAATTCAAAGGCGTATGTATAGTAGTGCTTGAGTAACGGCGATGGACTCGCCATCTGTCACGTTGGCACCTAATATACCTCTGGCGGAAAGTGGGTGTGTGGGTATTACCTATACACCTCTGCCTACTCCTTCGAGGACCCTTGTGGGAAGGCGTGAGGATATTATTATATATTATTATCAACTAATGTTTCTTAGTTAACAACTGAACAGACACTCCTGTTGGACAAGTTCAACAAAACCTCTTTCAGAATTAACTCCAAACTACGATTCAATCAACCTTCAACAATAAACAACTGTAATTAAGTGACGCGTGCCGGGTTCGATAAATTGACAAGTTTGACGGTGACGTGCGATCAACGTCAACGGAAAACATATCCGACGGTGTAACTTGTTTAGGCGGGCGGCTCAAACGCTGCCTTAATTAAACCGTGCGACAAAGCTTTTGTATTTGTTTAACCTAAAAGGATTTATCACGTTTGGGAGACTCATCCTCACGCCCTCCCACAAGGGTCCCCGAAGGGGTAGGCAGATGTGCATAGGTAGTACCAGAGATATATTTTAGGTGCCAACGTTACAGATGGCGAGTCCATCGCCGTTACTCAAGCACGAATGAACATACGACTTTGAATTGCTTCTCAGACGTATGCAGGTTTCCTCTCGATGTTTTCCTTCACCGTTAAGCTCGTGGTGTGTCTAATCACTGTACTTAAGTTCAGAAAAACTCATTGGTACAGTCGGGATTCGAACTTGCGATCTTTAAATCGCAGGCAACTGCTCGAACCACTCGGCCACCACAGCCACCATGTTTGGGAGACAGGTCTCTAATATTGATGGCCGCCTGGTCCAGTGGTCAAAGCGCTTTAAGGTTTGAGGAAGCGGGTTCGATCTCGCCGGGCGGTATTTAAATTATTCTAACACTAGTGGTGGTGACTAACTAAATACTCGAACCGCTGACCACCACGGGTGATTTTTATGTGTTGTATATAATAAATATACTAGTGGTACCGCGCAGCAACGATAAACAGCGAAAAAAAAATCCTGAAACACGAGCGTAGCGCCTAAACAAATCTAAACCATTCTGGAATCCACCTGAAAACACGCAGAAGATTTCAAATATAATCGATATTAGTACTCCTAAGCGGCTGGATCATAGCTGGCAGTGACATACACACGCAGAGAATAAATATATACATACATATCATCACGCAAAGTCCCTAACGGGGTAGGCAGAGATTATAGAGCGCCAGTTCTCTCTAGACTTACATACCTCTTTCGCTTCGTCCACATTCATTAGTCTCTTCATACATTCTCTCCGAAGAGCATGTAATATATATTAATATATATATATATATATATATATATAACCATCCTCTTGAATCTCTCTATCTATTACTGAAAATTGCATTGAAAACCGTTGAATAGTTTAAAAGTTCTAAGCGAACAGACTTCATTTCATACTATCTACTACGTAATAAAGATACACTAACAGATTTTCGTGTACTTAGTTTAGTTTAAAAACTTTATTCGCAAAAGTAACAGAGCTTATACAAACAGGGGCTTTTGGACTATGCCTAATGGCAAATAGCCTACATCTAGGGAATATATTGCACGATACATCCTAGACTAATCTAGACCCTATTGTCTGGAGATGGGGTCGGTTTCACCTTGCAACGGACCATAGGTTGCAATCAGTATATTTGTGATCGTGTGCGGGAAGCGATGGTCTGTGAAATTGGCGAACGTACCGTTAAGGAGGATATACACTTGTGGTTTCCATCTTTACCGCCCGTCGCGACGTAGTTATGACAAGAAGACCTGTACTTTCTTTATATAAAACGTTTTGAGCTCGAAATCTTCGGAGTGGATATTAAGGAGGATTTCAACGTCTTAAATATATTTAAAAAAAATCGTTCGAATATGTGATAGGACACAATTGGCTCCAACTGCGCAATCAGCGGTTTCGCACGCGGGTGATACGACGGGGCACTGCTAATATTTAATATAAATAATAAATACATTGAGGCAATGCACTAAAATTTCCTAGTCCCAAACTAAGCAAAGCATGTACTATGGAAACTAGACAATGATATACGTACTTATATAGATTAGATAGAAAACTATGGTGCAAATACTCGTGTTCATCACACACATTTCTGCCCTCAGCGGGAATCGAACCCGCGACCTCAGACTTCGTACCTCTGACCGCTGGACCGGAAGGCTGTCGACGTAATAAAGTAACATGATTAGTTACGTTGTACAACGCAAGTGTATCTCTACTTTAAGTTTCTGTGGTGTGTTGTCCGGGTCGGGCGGTAGGATTCAACTTCTGTTAGCGACAGAAGGTGCACTTGTGGGTCGTTGACAATGTGATCAATTGTACGATATTGACAGCTTAAATATTGTCCTTATCATGTGATGACGTTGAATCCCTTACGGTGTAGGCAGATTGAGTAAAGCTAGATCTCTTTAGAATTTCGCTTCATCATTCTCTTCATACTTCACTCGCCGATTTCGATTACACCTTGATTTTCCCAACGTCACCCACCTTAGTAAAAGTACAAAAAAAACAATTCAAATTAACGATCCTTGGGTTGTTTATAAAATTAGCACATATATATATATATATATATGTATCTTTACCATGTCGTACCGCGGCAGAACCGTGATGACCAAGTAGTTCGTGTAATTTTTTGCAACATTAGGATTGCCAGTTCGAATCCCGACGGTACCAATGAGTTTTCCGAACTCAACTACCAGTGATTAGTCACACACCAAGTTTCACGGTGAAGGAAAACATCAAGAGTAAACATAAGTTTTTGAAGAAATTAAAAGGCGTGTGTATGTGCATTGAAAGAAAGAAAGACCCTTCGAGTCTGTTTGAAGCTCTCCGCTCGTACCTGAGCGCACAATAAATTTGCATAAGAATATAGCCACGTTAACAAATTAGATGTATTGTGCTCGCATCATCGTAATCCCGGAGTAATGCCGACGATCCCGGCTTTTGGCGGCTCAGCGCTTCTAAGCGATGGTAGTGTGTTTATTTTTGTGATATAATACATTATATTTGAACTTCTGCTAGGTTGGTCGCGTTGTTTAATATTCAACACTAGCTGTCCCTCCCAGTTTCGCTCGGGTGAAAAAGTTAAATTGCCCGTAGCACGATCGGAGCGCCACCTATCGGGTCCAATTTAATATAGCCTATGTTACTCGTGGATAATGTAGCTTTCGAATGGTGAAAGAATTTTTAAAATCGGTTCAGTAGTTTTTGAGCCTATTCATTACAACCAAACAAACAAACAAACAAAGTTTTCCTCTTTATAATATTAGTGTAGATATAGAACGAGGAAGACCATTAGATCAAAGAAAAAGTGTCTCTCATGACGTATAGGGTCAAAGAGGTTGCTTTGGACAGAAGCAAGTGGGAGGGACTGCATCAGAGACACCGACAAGAGCCCATCTCTTATATCATAAATATAAGAGCTAACGATGTTCAACTTAAGTATGTAAATGCCAAAATTTGTGAGTTTTTAAACCTCACGCCTTCCCATAAGGGTCCCCGAAGGGGTAGGCAGAGGTGTATAGGTAATATCCACACACCCACTTTCCGCCAGAGGTATATTAGGTGCCAACGTGACAGATGGCGAGTCCATCGCCGTTACTCAAGCACGACTATACATACGCCTTTGAATTTCTTCTCAGACGTATGCAGGTTTCCTCTCGATGTTTCCTTCACCGTAAAGCTCGTGGTGTGACTAATCATTGTACTTAAGTTCAGAAAAACTCATTGGTACAGTCGGGATTCGAACTTGCGACCTTTGCGTCGCAGGCAACTGCTCGAACCACTCGGCCACCACGGCTCTAGTTTTTAAACCACGTTTTTAAAATTTCTATGTCGTCAATAGTTTCAGAAACCCCGTAATACAATTTTTCAGAGTGACTATTAACCCCTTAAATATTGTGCTAATTTCTAATTTTTAAGGCTATTTGTTTTGCTTTTTCGTTTTGAGGATAAATTCTCAACACCCTGTAACTGTTCTAGTTTCTGATACATCCTGTGTAAGCAGCAGAAATGTTAAGCATATATTTAGCAGATACCTATTTGCAATAGGCAAGTTTGCGAACACCTGTTCAAATCTTATGTATCCTCATATAAATAAAGAACATTTTCTTTACGCACCCCTAGCGTCGTTAGCGTCACGCTAATACTGTTTATTTGGGTAATGTTCCTACAACACTGGAAGGAACTATTATCTAAAAGATCTAACACAACATTTTTACAATTAAAAGTAATTTTTAAATTTTTAGATCCGTAGTGGCCGAGTGTGGTTCGATTTATTGATTGTATAATAATAAATAATAATATATCCTCACGCCTTCCCACAGGGGTCCCCGAAGGGGTAGGCAGAGGTGTATAGGTAATACCCACACACCCACTTTCCGTCAGAGGTATATTAGGTACCAACGTGACAGATGGCGAATCCATCGCCGTTACTCAAGCACGACTATACATACGCCTTTGAATTTCTTCTGTACTGTATGTATATACTATAGTAGATCGCCAGTTCACTCTAGTTCACACCTGTTTCTTTAACTTCATCCACATTAATGACTCCTTCATACACACGAATTCTTCATACTTCGAGTACTCTAGACATTCCCGTACTTGAATATTCGATCTTTTTTGTTAAGGTACTTGGAACGAGGTCTGCCTCTGCTTCTCTCTCTTCTTCCATACTTCCATTCCAACACATACATATATTTATTTATTATATTTATTTGGATCACCAACCGGTAAGAATACCTTAATATTAACAGAGATATGCTATAATAATTTACAGGAAATCACAACTACTAAAGTAGGTAGTAGTAGTAGGGACTCGTCGCCATGTCACTTCTAGATTTCTTATCAGTTGGTACACCTTTTCCGGTAAAATTTACAACACTGTGAAACGTGTCACAGGAGCACAATAAATTCATAAAGTTTGGGAATAAAGTCTTATTTATACGGTACTTACTTATTTACACAAATGTCTTGGAAGTTGAAAAAGTAAAAATAGGTTTAAGAACTGTTTACATATTAACAGTTAATTAAAATCTTCGGCTTTTTCAACCTATCCTACTAATATTATAAATGCTAAACTGTGTGAGCAGAATGGGCCCCCTTAAATATTTAAATAATATTATCAGTATATAACGGTCTAAGCCGAGGTCCGTACCCCACAGAGGG